>JAUYWV010109118.1:0-12690 GCA_032274565.1 Nematoplana nigrocapitula
GCAACATCGATTGAAGAACCTGCTGACGGGAGTTTAGATGGTGCAGACAGGCTGGAGGAAGCAGACGTTGGTGCCGATTGGCCAGAAGAAGACGTTGATTCACCCATTTCCCCTAAATCTATGCCCTTTTTGCATAAAAAAGCATTATATTTATTTTCTTGAAATAGTGCCATTCAAGAAATTGGTTTTCTTAAAAATGCTGAAATTCAAGGATTTTCCAGGCTTTTTTCATGGTTTCCCATTTCTCAAAGTTGTTCAATGCTTTTCAAGACGAGCATAAAATTCAAGGCTTTTCAAGATCGGTGCGAACCATGCTTAGGGTTTATGTTCGTACAAATGCTGGACCACAAAACATATTATACTGCACCGGTCCAACACAGCCTGTATCCGTGACAAACTTTAACAGCAGCTTAGTGAAAACTTGATAACTGTGGCTTTTTAAAGTGAAAAAATATCTAAAATTTTATTAGTTAGATACGTTTTTAGTTCATTGAAGTATATGTTTTATTATTAAATATTATTTAATATAGGCAGGAAAAGATCAATGAAAATATAGACTGTTAAAATTTTGAAAATATCGCCGAGACTGATGAAATATCGTATATCGCCGACTTTAGTCCAAATATCGCCGCCTGTGGCAACACTGCCCTTGGATGTTGCTTAGAGCAGCAGGTATTTCCAACAGTTGTCTGCCTGCTACTGCAGAAACTTTCGGCAGGCGCAAAGCAAGTCCGGGTACCAGCTCTGCTTCCGTGACTGATGAATTCAATAAAGGCCCCGTCCCCTCCTTTCTTCAGTTCACCTCCAAGCGACCCATCCGTCCACAGTATGCAGTCTGCTGTTGGTAATGCTGCCAGAGCCTCAATGGCATCTGCTTTTCTTTGTTTCGTCGGACTGGTTCTTGTTGATTCACCGGGAGTTGATAAGTAGAATGTGACGCCGTCCATCTAATCCATCCAAGGCGCTGGGTCGCTTGTCCCACAACGAGCTTCTACGGGTAAAGCCAGGATACCTGCCTGTTCATGCAACCACCTTGCAATTCGCCTGAAGCTCAGTCTATTTAAAAGTACCACGACCTGCGTCTATCCGTTGTCTGGTGGTTGGTGCTGCATGGATCATGTACATACTGTGGCACCATAGACAAACTTGGCTCGAATATAGGCGAAATACGCCGTTCCCAGGGTCTTCTTGCTACATCTGTAGGACTTCTCGCCGGATGCGTGTCCAAATGCAAAAATGTATTTTCTATTCACATGTATATTTTTCAAACACGTTCCACTATATACTGCACACTGCCACGTAGCAGCTGGATAATATAACTTGTACGTGATTACCTATATGAAGGAGATCTTGGAAATAACAGCCTGCGTACAAACACCCCTACACGACCAATCACACCAAACCGACACGTGCAGCAAGATGAAATAAATCCGGTTTGGGCGATCATATTAGAATGAGAAAAACCAGACATCCTCATTAAATGACTGTTATAATGGAAATTGAAATGTCATTAAATATAGGACATATTGAATCAATTCTTGCATTAATATAAACTTGGGCACACTACGAATATCATATAGTCTTAAAAGCACGCAGTAATGAGCAGTAATAAGCGAAACAACACGGATATAAAGCGAACGATTATAGACCCTTCATAGAAGTCATTTGCGGCTATATGCATATGGGGAAAGTTCACAAACTGATAATTATATGAAAAATGCATTCTATTCTGAATTACTCTCTTTTAGTACACAGTAGTACGAGTAGAAACAGGCTAATTTAGTTCGGCAAATCA
This sequence comes from Nematoplana nigrocapitula, assembly GCA_032274565.1. Taxonomy (NCBI): domain Eukaryota; kingdom Metazoa; phylum Platyhelminthes; order Proseriata; family Nematoplanidae; genus Nematoplana; species Nematoplana nigrocapitula. The sequence continues at coordinate 1,796 of JAUYWV010109118.1, forward strand.
ATATTTCCCCCCTATTTCTAATCAGTATTTCAAATATAATTGATCTATTGACAAATATATGTTCATCTCATGAAACTTGACCTTGGGGAGGGGAAAAGGGGTTGGATTCAAGTCGACATAGTGCGTAGGTTCATCTTACTACTGCCATCGTAAAGTATGCATGATATGCAAATGATTCGGTTGACTGAAACCTCGTTGACACATCTCGTTTTATCTGTTGGTCATCATTCGGTGATTATTGTTGGAAATAATTAATTCATCACAGCACATTTGCACAAAATCCTCACTGGTAACCTGTTTTAGAACGTTTCAGAAGCCACGCCTCCCGCGGTCGAAACACACATTCATTGATTTTATATTCCAGTATAATCGATCTAGCAGAGTGTGTCGTAGGGAGTTCAAATCTGGTTTTCGGGGCTGCAGAAGCAAGCAATCCGGCGCGTACCTTTCTCATCAGCTAGAATACATGTCTAGAACTTTTGCACATACTGCTGCCTGAACTTTCCTGGCTTATCATTACGTAAGCGCCAAAATTGCAAGGAAGCGGCGGTTTAGCCAAGCGGAGAGGCGGGCACCTGGAAGCGGGAGTGATGGATATATGGGTACTACCAGAGCTTTGATATCTGTCTGCACCTGGTTACTGCCGTTGTGTTGCTGAACGCCAGCGGAAGTACGCTATGCACACTGTACCCAACTCGTTTCCAATGTGATGGCACTCTACCAACACCAAACTGTCCGTCCACACAATTCGTCTGAAGAGAAAGTCCAGATGGTAGACAGCTACAGCTAGCAAACCAGAGATGACAGATTGTTGAAAAAAACACAAAATCTTAAGGTTTTGGTATTTTATCGACCCCTTCCCCCCACAAATAGCTGCGCGTTATTGACCCGGGGAGATGATGCAAGGTTTTCTACCATACGGGTCAGTGTGTGGCGCCAATCATTCCTTTCCTCCACTGTCTGTGTCTAGCCACACAGACCACGACTGGAAGACGCTCACTAGAGAATTCTGATGATTGACTGATTGTGAATAGGATACGGCGTATAGTATGTACATAGGTAGTTATTCTGTGCGACAAAACTCTTATTTCATATTATACAAATTCCGGAATACCTGCCAACACGAAGTAAAAGTTTGCATATATGCGTGTACGCGTGAGTGAAGTCCTCGCCGAACTACGCCAATACGACAACTATATGCTCAATCTCGAAATCTTGGAAATCACATCACTGCGCTCATGACTGTTGATTAATCATGGCGCGATCATAATCAGAAGACAATAATGGACCGTTGGTTTGCATGCAGCTAGCAAATTATTCGGGTGCGATTGTGGTGGGTATGTACGGTAGACAAGTCGGTAAAATGGAAGAAGACCAGGCTCTCATTCATATCCCCTAATTTTTCTAATCTGTCAGAATTTACCTATACAAACACTATGCACTTTCCTCTGGCGGCTAAATTCGGGGTTTGCTATGGTTGCACTGTCTCTACGGCAGCTGCCCCTGGACTGGAGTGTCCACTGAGACTATGAGAGTGCCAGGGACCCAGTGGGGAGTGGCCAGAGTAGAGTATATACTGCTGTCTCTGGCGATGCAAGAGAAAATTTTTGGGGAAATAGGGGGAGGAGGAATATAAACTCGAAGACCATATCGAAGAGTGAAATACGTCGATTCTGTACAGCGGTTGACAATACAGCCAAAATATCAGATCAAAGCAAAACGAGACAGGCGAAAACTACTTGTTGTTAAGTAAACAGGGTGTTGTTGCATATTTTCAAGAAATCTGACTGAATGTCAAAACAAAGTTAATCTACCAATTTTGTTCAGAAATGACTTTATCGACACGATATCCGCAAGCAGGCCGGTTCCGGGGATATTGTACTGGGTAGGATTCGATCCGCAGTTGAACTCCTTAACCACTAAGCCACGAGATCGCTTGTCGAACATGCAGGTTGTGCCGCATATTATGACAATAACCCAAAAACAACTCCTCAGTCAGGGATAATGGAGAGCTTCTTTTTCAGTTTCCAAGGCCGCCAGTCGATGGCCGGTCGTGGGATACGACCCGGACGTACAAAAACTTCATGATGGCCTTATAGGGTTGCTAAAACATTCGGCTTCGGGGTAGACGCCGAGTTCCTCACGCGTGGCTCTTGTCTATAGGCAGGGCATTTGGGTACTTAGCATACAGTAGATGTTCGACGTCTTCCTCCATATCATCATAACAGTGTTTGCAGGAAGGGAAATTTTTGGAAGTTTTATTTGTTCTACGTTGGGAAATTGTGGTTATAGTGTTGCGGTTCAGAAATTTGGGGTCATAGAAATTGGTGGATTTGAATCTCTACGTTTCGAGGCTCTTCATAGCGATGCTCATTGGGCACCACAGAAATGACAATATGATCGCCTGCGCTGGGCATCTAGGCCCCTCCGCTATGTTCCATTGCTGCCCTGGTGTATGAGGTGTTGTGTACATTGTTCAAAAATTCCATAAAGTCACATCCCCGTGTTCTTCCTTTTAGCGCTCGCATTTGTCGGAGAGCTCGGGAACACACCGGCGATGAACGGAATATGTAAGCATTGAGGGCCCAGCCAGAAGAAGGGTGGTGTGAAGATGGAGAGACGAGAAGGGACCGATGTCGTGATGAAAGAGACAGGGACGACTACAGGAGGGCGAGTAACTCAGCAGTGAATAGGATGAGGTGAGAGTGCTGCCTTGTCGAGAGTTTAGAGGAGTAACAGGGCAACTGGCGTGGTGTGCAGACAAGACGAGACGAGACGCTTCCAGGAGATGACGGCAAGTTGCCACCTCCTAGCAAAAAAACACCAGATTGCTTACGCGGCAGGCTGTAAAATATGTGAGCTATAATATGTACAGGTATTAATATGGACAAGTTCCACAAGCCATGATATTCAGAATGAAATACTTTTCATGATGGAATGTCACGATTGTTACGAAATTTTGACCGACATCAAAACAGAACCGTTTCTTTTCTGTTATCTGTGACTGATACACAGATATCTCAAAAGACTGACAATCTGTTTGCGTTGCGTTAACGAAAATATTTTAGCATATAATAAGAATTTGTTTACTCGTCTTGGAGCAAACAATATGGTTGTGGCGAACTCTGGAGTAACGAAGCAAATTCTCGACGTACAGTACAACCAAAAGCTCATATAACACACTACTCGTATACCCACTCTCTCAACTTGGCAATATAGGACGACATGGTCTCCAACTGCCAACTTTTGTTAGATATTTTAGATACTGTAAGATAAATGGTCAAATTTTCTCCATGTCGCCAAGCTCTTCTCTCTAGACAGGACGCGCGAACTGTTTAAAAAGAATAATCGATAACTACGACGCGCTACTCGAAGAATGGGATGTGATGTCTTAGCCCAAATATTCATAGAGAATTTGTGTTGTAATTCATGGTCAAAAGGACGCGCGTCAGCGAAAACAGTAAGTGAGAAGTGAGGGGCGAAAAAATAAAAACGAGAGAAAACAAAGAGAAGCTAAAGAAAATTAGGAGAAAAATAAAGGAATGAGATGCAAAGCAGAGACTAAAAACAGGTGAGAGGAGAGAAAATGAGAAAGACGAGAGAATAGAGGAATCGTAGGAGGTCCCGGGTAACGCAGCACCTTGCCTGCCGGAGATGGACATCCCGCCACGAGAAGGCGGCTCCACGGGGCAGGATTGAGAGCTCGAATTTTGGGTTGTTAATCTCAAATGAATAAGTTTAACTTGATTTCCGGATTACACTTGTCACAACACAATTTTTCACACAGATATCTTTCAAAAACCTTGCAAAGAGCGAAAGATTCCGCCTCTGCAGGTCAACACATCGCTTGTTTTTTTTCTATGCGATCTGATGAGGCCTTTGATGAGAAGTATACAAATATCACTATTTGAAACCATCACAATTCAAGAACAGACAAACTATGTCTACACCAGATTGCCAATAGCTTTGTTAATAATTATATCGTTATATCGACACCACCTGATGTCGTGTACCGCAATTGTAGACATCATAGACTTTAGTTGCTCAAAATTTATAAAAATGTATTATGCTAAAGTTATAGTGATCAGTTAGAAAACGTTGTTCTCATCAAATATACCTACTACTTTGACCAAGGACTGTTCTTCATACCACTAGTCAACACCGATAATAAACTTTTGGGATTGTAGATACGTAATACATGATTTAATCTACTTTGTAATATGTACTAACAAACACTATGATGGCCATTAAACTATATAGCAATTTTCACCACTTTTTATGACTTCCTTTTTTTGGAAATTCATCACTCATAAAAATGTTCGCCTGTCTCTGTTGTACAACTGATGAGGCCATAAAAATAAACATAGAAACTGAGTTGCAGTGGGTTGGGTCAGGCGGTTTATCAGAAACATTCATCTCTACGACAGCGCCTTTTGGCCTTCACCCTTCCCCACTCCCACCGCCACTACTACCCTGACATTCTCGCCAATACCAACCCTTTTCTGGTCCACAGCCAACTTTCCCGACACGAACCCACCTCTATCGCCCAACTATACGCTCCGGCGACTCCCCCCTTCTTTTCACCTACCATACGCCTTGAAGGCTCCTCCACTTGCCACTGGAGACCTCAACCGGCTCAACTTGTCCCTCTCCATACTTTCTTCCAATCCTTCAGGAGTCCTCGCCATCCTCTTGCACAAATATGGCCGTGGTTCTTCTTCTTCTTGTTGTTGTTACCCGGCCCCTTCCCGAGGATGGGTGGGGCGGTGCGGGGCCCGGCAACCGAGTGACACCCCATGGCCGTCTCCAGAGGTTGAGAAGGCTCACCGTCTCATCAAAGATGCCAAGGCGGAGGCCGGAAGATGAGAAGCAGGAGAGGAGAAGGTGAGAAAGGTCCTGCTGGCCTTCTCCGCAGGAAGGGCAAGAGGGGGAATCGGTCAGGCTGATCCGATGGAGGTAAGATGCAAGGAGGGTGGAGTGGAAGAAAAGGGAAGGATAAGCTCACCAAGGGAAGTTTTTTAATCTGGCTGTCGAGAAGTTTGCTAAAAAGAGATGACCGCCAGGATGTAAGGAGAGAGTGGTGGATGAATGAGGAACTCAAATGACGACAATCTACAGGCAACAGATAAGTGCGCAAAAGCTATTATCAAAACTTAAGTCATTAAATATTTAAATTTGTGTGTTAGCTCCAAATATAACCAAAGCAATCAGTATAATCATGCGGTGCCGCCTCCCTTCCGAAGGATATAAGCAATACCACGCCATGTATCTCTCTTCTCGGCTTTTCTTTTAGTTTCCAAAGGAAAAGGGTTTAAATGACTTTTTGGTGGTACTTATCCATTTGTCGCATATCGGATGCTGCCTTTCATTCGCCTATTGTCTTTTTTATTTTTAGCCATTTCTAGAGTAATTTATGCACACTAACCATCGGTTCGGGTTAGTAAAGGCACACGAAGCGACGTGGATATTGTTAGCCGATTTAAAATGATATATTGTCCATTTCATTATAAATAAACTATGTTCTCAGAGTAGATAAAAAGACAAAACCCATACTGTTGATAGTATTCAATTTAACTAAGCCTAGGAGATTTATACAATTGCCTCTTTAGAATCTCTTAAAAGTGCAACTACCAAATACAGTTACGGTAACATTATTGGCGCTAAGTAATAATAATAATTTATTCAGGAAAACACAAATTTACAAAGGATGAAATATTGAACAGTACTAATGGGTTTTCCTTGGAATCAGAGGCAGGAAAACTGATCGGGCTGTAAGTAGATACTTACAACAACAGCAGGTATTTTGATTCTGTTCGAACAAAACCGGAACACACAGAATCGATTCTGGATCACCCGCAGACATCATTGGACATGGCACTAATGCTGGCTAGAGTGGCACTATTGCTGACTGGTAGGATAGTAGGTTGGACTTGAATGTTCATTTTGTAGCGATATATTAATTATTAAATAAAAATATGTATTAAATTTACGTTAAAAAACAATAAAAATAAGTATTTTTGCTATTTATTATCATTTCGTACCGGAATAATTTTTATTCAACAAAAAAACCAAATTTTAATAGAATCCATAGCAACCACCTTCGAGACGGAACTCTATGTATACTCTATGCGTATAACTGTATAATATGAAACAGTGTCACATGTTGATCCCAGTCATCAACTCGCCCGATCAGTACTTGGAATCATTTGAAAGATAATCATGCTATTTTATGACACTTTCTTTCCAGACACACAGATCAACAGAAACATCCACTATTACAGATTAACACAATTGAGTATAGTAAATAAAAGTTTGGTAAGGAAGGAACACAGCTCAATAATAAATAAATAATAATAATAAATATATTTAACCACAGTCATCTGCATAAATGCATTCGGAGTGGGTTAAAGTATAGGCCCAAATAAATTAATGTAGATGTCAATATATAATGTCCCGTATATAATGATTGTTTCTATCAATCGTATATTCCAAATAGCAGACATTTTAATTTCGTTAGTACATTAGTAGATTTTATGTGGCATTTCTTACTAATCTCATCCTAATTTTAAAATTTGGCTATGCCACTATTTGGTAACATACGAAAGCTAGGAACATGCTCTATTTGATGGAAACTCAAGAAACGTCATTACATATAGCTACATAGCTATCTGGCTAAAAATACACTTTATAGAATGAAAAACAGCAACATAGGTAGATGCACCAGTTGACGTTCCACCCAAATACGCATAAATAGAAAATACAAATTGCGCATTCGCAAAAGCAGTAGTGAATATTTTCACACCATATTACATGTAAAAAGATCACAGTATTGCCTAAAGGATAGGAGTTGCGGAATTTATATACCATTCACAGAATCTTATTGCAAAATGATTTAGTTTCAATATTGTATATGACATTTTTCTTAAATTTGTCTTGGTAAATTTAAAATAGGCGGGCACTAAGTCATTGTTCAATATATTCACACAATTTTATATCTACTGAAAGAGGAAACCATTATCTAAAAGATAGCAGTTGCGGAACTTTTTTATCGGTCATTTAATTTAAATAGGAGGCTCCTCAATTTTATTGATTTTTTCATTTGTTTGACATTCCGCGGTAAATTAATCGTAATTATCAGCTAATATAATAAAAAGTAACTATTTATTCAACTCGTCGGTGTCTGCCTGTTTGCGCAAAGTTTAAGCGACTTCGGTCCAGTAGCTTCACAGGAGTATCGAAACGAACATACATACTGTATAGTATATAGCTGCAGTATATGACCACATATAGCTATAATAGCTGTATAGCTAGCTACCAAATAATCAGACACGACATGAATTCAAACATCCCCGTCTTTGAAATGCTGATATGCACAGACTGGGATCAATAAACGAGGTGAATAATTTTCAGTTTGTTAAGAAAAATGAGCGACTAGTAAACTGAGCTGACATGTATTAAAATCTTTAGTTAATCTTCGAATTAGATTCTGATCCCAGCTTGATAAATGATAAAATGCAACAAAATATAGAAGTTGTCACGTGGTGATTGGGGACCTCTAACGTTTTTTAAAATAGCTAAATTAAAAATAGCATTGATATAGAGACGGTTGTGAAATACTGTGGCTATCATTGAGGTTCTTGTGGAATACTATTGCACTCATCCGCACAGTTTCAACTTCTGTTTAAGAGTACTAGAATATCAGGACGGTGAACTGCGCTTTTAGGCTGATTATTTACCCACAATAAAAATAGTTAGACAATACAAATAAACAGTCATCACATTGATACTTAATCACAATTTTGAGATAAATCGAATGGCATCAAATAAAATAGTTTCTAAATAATAGTTTGGAAAGCGGCTACAAAACCATGCGGTGTATACGTGTTATTTTGGGATACGAGACATGTCCATTAACAACTGCACTCATCTGCGATATTTATATATGCTTCTACAGGAAGCAACTATGGCTCAGAATCATTAGTCATTCGTACATATAATTATTCCTTATATCTGTAACAAAAGTAGAAAATGTTTGCTGAATTTTAAGTTGTTCAAGGCGGAAGAAGACGAAGAAAGTAATTTCAGTTAAACATTTACATATAAATAAGCCAATTGTTGGACAAATCATATAGTATAAACATGTGATTATAGATTAAATATTATTCTACAAATAATTCTACACGCAACGTTTACTACAAAGTCAACATTTTCAAATTGTTGAAGATTTTAAGATTATCTAAGAACACTGCAAACACCCCACTGACCGGAAATGGAAACATTGAACAAATTGTCTTGATTATATAAAGTGAGAAAAATTACGAGAAAATTATTATCTACTGGATCATCATGGAGTCAAAGCTGATTGTGCTGGGATTCTTCCTTCTGGTGTCCGTCATCACCGTCCAAGGCAACAGGTACGGCAAAAGAGGCTGCGGCTGTCCAAAAAATGTAAGTTAGTGAGCACAAATAAGTGCATGCCTTAAATGATTTCTTCAAATTCGAGAGTGCTTGTTGACTGTTTAGGAAATGACATGTGTAAATAATTAATTTAATTATCGTAATTATTACAGCAGAGGCAGACGTACTTTGACAAAATAAGAGGGGAAACGCTCTAAATATTCTGAAGATTTGGTGCTCTAGAGATTGTGTCTACGACGTTTGACTTATTCTACTGTAATTCTTTGACTTATCCATATTTTCTACACACATTTGCTGATTAATTTTCCCAACACCTCAAAATTTCCTTTTTAGAATTCAGTATACCCAATCTGACATGTTTTCTAATTATAGAAAATACTGTCTAGCTCAAATCACCATCAGGGAACATAACCCTTTGAAGACCACAAGAAAGCTACAAATCATTTGTAGAAATCCTTTTATATATAATTGTCGAAAAACAACTTTTAAGACATACTGTGTATTTCAAATATTTCAGAACTTAACCGTAAAACTACAGGGGGGTGGTACATGCAGTATATAGACCACCGGTCCTTAATGGAGTCCAATTAGGAAATATGAATGTTTTCGCAAAACCCAATAAAATATATATAGTTTGCATAAATGTGCAAGCAAGTAATTAAGTATGCTTTAATAATTTTATGAAAAGTTTACTAACAATGGAAATCACACATAATTGGTATAAATCCATAGGTCAGTAGGCATACGCTTGATTAGTTCTCCAGAAGTGTTTACTGACAATTCATCGACATGAAGAGCACTAGATGTGTCTTTTCTGTGAATGGTAGTCATGGAAACAGTTCCTATTTGCGTTAATGAAGAAGTATCTGTCACACATCAGGCACTTGGTGTTGCTGCGATGGTCCGTTGCTCGACTCGAACAGTGATAGCAATGCCTGCGCTCTGGTGTGAAGATGAACTGGAATTTCAGGTGCAGCCAAACATCGTTTTTTGTCTAACATACATTCTCTGGCGTGCGGAAAACTTTCCGATCAGTCGCTGTACAATGACTTGTCGGAATGCCTTGGACTTCAAAGCAGTTGCGCCATCAGATCTTTGGTGGATAACGAATGCATTGTACAGTGAGATGTAATATTTGTTTCTCGCCCGATGGTCAATCTCGTAGCACTCCTTCATCTGGTCAGCAATGTTAGCACCACCGATGTATGAGTTGTACAACTTGACCATTGTTGGCACGATTACTTCTGCTCGTTCTGCGGTTCCCTTGCAAAAATTGACTACCTCAGCGTCCGGTGGTCTATATATGTACCACCGATATATATATATATTAATATTTATTTATTAAAATTCATCGTGAAAACTAACCAAAGAACTTTGAAATGTATATATTAGACTCTGATACATATGTTACAAATGTTTTGAATCGTACATTATGAATCTTACCTTGTAAAGGGGTCTCTCCAGTCAACAAAATATTTGAAATTAGCACGCTTATTTACGAAACTGTCAGCTAAGTAAGACAAAACAATTTGGTGCAATATTTATTACCTAATAGTAGTAAATTTAAACTATAGAGGTCGCCAGAAAAACCCGCGTTTTTTCATCTCGGATTTTATGCTACTTTTGTCGTAACCTAATCTGATGATTCAAATTCAATCCTTTACAATGCATTGTAGACGTTGTACCCACAGAGTAGGGATACACAGAGTGCGTATACAGAGTGTATCCCTAGTCTGTGGCTGTACCTTTCAAATGAATAGAATATACTTATTCAAATCTTCGAACGTCAGTTAAAAATTCAAGTGAGTAAGTTTACTTTAAAACTTAAAATATTGCGACAATGCCACAAAGAGATGACTGTGAGTAACTCAAAACCCACCCAATGTGAGCTCTACTTCTGTATTCAAACTTTTTAACGAAATGGATATTCTGCAGCCTCAATTCATCAATACCTTACTGAAGCTCGTGGCAACATCATCAGCCTACGCCGTACACAAGAGATTGTTAAAGAGTTAGTTTAAGGATGGTCTTCGACAAAATCATTACCGATTCCATGGCAGTGGTCGTCTTTTTTCTTCATCTTCAGAGGAAAGCATCGATTTCATAACACACACCTTTCTTTTTCAGGAAATATGCACCATCACTGGTATACCAACGAGGTCTATGAACCGAATTTTTGCCGAGAGCCTGCACAATAAGAGCGTTTTTGCACGATGGGTGCCTCATACTCTGTCGGATGGAAACAAACAGAATCAAGTTTTGGAGGCTGCTAACATTCTCGTTCACTTCACTGAACGTGCTTCCCTCGAAAGAACCATCATCGTCGACGAGAAATGGGTGTTCCTTCGTGACGTCCCACCGAAAGAAAACTTGCGTTTTGGGGTAGATTCGCAGGAGACAGACCAAAGATCCCAAAACGAACAATCAGTGATAAAAAATTCATGTGATTAATCACTGCCAATTTTTCCGTCGAATTT
>JAUYWV010109129.1:0-12688 GCA_032274565.1 Nematoplana nigrocapitula
GTTCTCTTTTAACAATTGGGAAACGCCCACGAATGTTTTGGTTTTTAATTCATTCGGGAACGTTACGGGGCGATATTACAACTAACATTAAAAAAATATTTGAGTATTACAGACTATAAAATAACATAATAATCAGTACAATTGTTTCTATCTCTAAAATTAGCAAGTTACGAAAAAATGTTTAGAACTAAGCTGAGATTACCAACTGAGGTCCGAAAAATATTTTTTACCCGGGAACTAAAACAATATATCTATCTTTACTATTTGTATGCTAAGCCTAAATGTTAAAATTTTTAATTTTAAAAATAATTTTTAAATTACAAATGTGTAGAATTACCTGCGAGTTTTGGGGTACAGAAAATAATTTATTGAATTACATTGAGAGGACGTTCTATGGACATATTTGGGGTTGTTCCTGGCTAGTTGGGTGATCGCAACCTTTTACTGATAACGCACAAACATTGAAGTGTATAGTTAAAGCAGTAATGAGAAATATAAAATAATTACTTCATCCGATAATTTAAGAATGTCACGTCATTGATTCAACTAGTCTACTTAATAATTTGTTTTGCTACATAACTGCAAATTTTATTTTAACTTTTATGTAAATATTTATTAAAGCGCTCAGTTCGATAAAGGGGAAATTGCTTTAGTTTTTTGAAAACATGCATTTTGGTATTTTTTATTTAGCGGTCGTTCTGTTCAGTAGTTTCTGTATTTCAGAAGGTAAAATAAAAAAAACTTTATATAATGTAATTATATTTATATATTGTCTTAAATAATACTAATAGAATTCGAACAAATGTGAAATAACCTGTGAATAACCAAAAAATGTGAGAAAAAAACATTGCAGGAGACCGGAGACTCCTTTGGAATTAAGTATTGTTTCGGAGCACATGTACTCTGCAAAAAAATTATTTGCTGTAATTGTCACATTATGTATTGGACAAAATTGTGTATATTTTAACCTGAAAGAAAGGCCAATATATACTTATAGTCACAATTGATTAATTGCTATTACTACTACTAGGAGTAGCCAAGTAGGTAGAATTATGAATATGTCCTGGACTCACATTTTTTTCCATACATTTGCTTATATCAAGATTTGCACAGATCCCTTTAAAAAGCATTAAAATTTATTTTAAAATGCGGTGAAATTATCGACTCTATCATTTATTAATGGCAAACCTTATTGTTTTTACCAGGAAAGCGGTTAAATACTTTGATAAAAAAATGACAGCCCAATCTTAATGTGAATAAAATCTCTTTTTTAATGTGAGGCTAAAAAATTGTCAAAATCCTGGGCCAAAATGTATATGAAAAAATCACTTGGAGTTGCACTCACATTTTTTTCCATGCATTTGCTTATATTGAAATTCATATGGATCCCTTTATAAAGCGTTAAAATTTATTTTAAAATAGGGTGAAATTATTGACTATCATTTATTAAACACTATTTTCCAAGAAAGTGGTTAAATGCTGTGGTAAAAAAGATAGCATAATCATAATGCCATGAAATCTTTTTTTAACATAAGACTAAAAAATCATCGAAGTCTTGGATCAAAATATATTTAGAAAAAAACACATATTTAGACTTAAATATAGGTTTATGAAGCGCGTTTACTCAATTTGTGCATTTGATCGATCTATCAAATGCACATCCATCTTAAAATTGCGCAATGCATTTGATAGATCATGGATTTGCGCAATGTATTTGATAGATCCTTAATTTGCATAGCGCATTTAATATATTGATCATTTGCAAAGATACTTGATGAATTCCTCCCTAAAATATATACAAATATTTCAAACATCTATAAAAAAATTAAATTACATATATATATATTTTTTAAATACGTAACATGGTTAAAATAAATAACTATTCATCATTCCATTATACAATAGATTAATTTTGGCATATTTGACCAAAAAAATTACAATAATTACACATAATTAAAACTATATATTGACAAAACACACTTAATATTTATACCTGAAAGGATTTCACATTTTGCTTTATTCAATTTATGGTAAAACTCTTGCTAATACACTTTTAGTCCAAGTTTTTAACTTTAAAGGTTTTCCTAAGACATAATTTGAAAAAGTATTTTTAAACTTAATATAATATTAATATCATCATTCATAACTTATTATATAATTTGTATTAATTATTCTTTTACTATATATATTACTCTTACTTTTTACTCTTACATAATTTGATTATTTCTCAATATGAATCCATTAATATATAATATCATATAATTAATCTTTAATATATATATAACTAGCAATGGGTACCCGCGTTGCTAGGCAATAGAATAGAATGGCCATTTCATACCAGTTTTTGCCACCTTGACCTCAACCTCGAACTTGCTCCCTCCTATGTTATTCGGAGGTTTGAGGGGTCACCCATTCAAACTTCCAGGTCACTGGCACCAATGGTCCGGCCACCCACCTGGAACAAACAAACTCTGCTCGATGAAAATGGCCATTTCACACCATTTTTAGCCTTCTTGACCTTGACTCCAACATCAGAGGATGCTCTCGCCCCCCCCCTTTGTTACCCGCAGGGTTGAGGGGGTCACCCATGCAAAGTTTTGGGTTGCTGGCACCAACGGTTCAGCTTCCTTCTACCCGAATCAGCCATTTCACACCATTTTTGCCTCCTTGACCTCAACCCCTTGACCTTGACCTTGACCTTGGAGATTGACCTTACCCCTCTTATATTACCGCTGTAGGGTTGAGGGGTTAACCATGCAAAGTTTGGGGTCACTGGCACCAACAGTCCAGCCACCTTTTGCCAAAGATAGATATTTTGACACAGTTTTTTAAAAAAACTCAGCAACTAGTTGTTGATGAGAAAGTGCAAATGAGCGCCGAAATTGAGTTTCATAAAGCAGTGTAACCAGTTATAGAGAAGTTACTAAATAATCTGCGATCAGATGCGGAAGTCAGTGATTCATAAAAGATAAGCAACCTGTTGCTCATCATCTGCATTGGTTATAGATTAGAAACAAGTTGCAAACTCTCTGCTAACAGTTCAGTCAAAATGGAAATAATGAAATTTGACTTTAGAAATGAGGAAATCAGTACATGATGTCTTTGGTATTCATTAATTTGTAAACTACAAAATGTAAAGCATATTTAGATTTGTTTATTACGGAAGATAGGCTTACATGTTGTTTAAGCAGCCTATAGTTAAAAATTGTGTTAATTATTCTAGCCGAGCAAGGATTGTAAATAATACATCTAAATTATTTAGTTACAGTAGTATTGCAGATAGACATGCAGTAAAAGAGCATGATACCATTTTTGACACAAAAATATCGTGGTTTAGTCTTTGAATTTGTAATTATATACCATCAATTGTGACAATTATTCTGGGAAACTTAGTTTTTCATCCCTTTTTAATGGCACAATTATAGAAGTCACAGTACATATAATTTCAGAAACAGTTGCAGATTTAACACCAAAGAGTTCACCAAGTGATCAAGAACTGATACCAGTAGCAAGGCATGTCAAAGTATTAGCACTTGATTGAAGTGAGTACAGCTGTTTCAAAAATGTGAATGATGCTGATGTGGAAACAAGTTAATCATCAAGATTAAAATGTGTTTCCATGTCATCATGTAAGTTATCCAATGGTTTTGCTAATTGCAAAAAATCTATTCCCAAACCTCTTCCAAAATAATCATGAAATTCTAAATTCACTAAATTTATGATGTATAGAATGTAGAATTAACACTTCTGAAAGGTGATGCTATCAAGTTGTGGCTCTTTCTGTACGCTTGGTCATCATATCGTGTACTTATACACTTTGTTGCTGCTCGGCTTACTCTATTTTTATCGCACTCTTTATAAGGGGAACTTGGTCATAAAAGTGACGACTATTCTAACTGGTAACTGGTAACAGTTGCTGCTACCTGCTGCTCTGCCTACACTTTTATACCATCATAGGTAAATTTCAGAATGCAGCAGAGGGAATTCCATGTAGTAAATTGTGATTGGTTGAGACGTGTTAGTAAGTGCCTATTGACCTAATTAAGAGCAACCAGTTGTACAGACCCAGTAACCAGTTTTATTAAACACATGATCACTAAACCAATCACTCAAAAGACTGGTTATAGGCTTTCAAACAGTGTGATTTATGAACTGTTATTAAATATTAAGGTAATTACTGCACAGCATTGACCTCTGCTAAAAGCTAGATCAAGTTACTAAAAATTACCAATAAAAGTGAAAAGCGTAATTAGTTACCATTTTGATTATTTCACTTAGAGGTATATCTGTGAAATGTTAAATAATCACCAATCATTAAAGGCAAGATATTTTTAATCTCTCACTCTCCCTTTTTATTAATCAACATTTTGGTTAACCCTGTAACCAAAATCATAGAATGCAAAAGATAAAAATTAAAAATACATCAGTAAATTATGAAATGCGATAAAAAGAACAGTACTTCCTATTTGACTGAATTGGCAAGCTGAGAAGCAACACTATTATTGACATCAATCAAACCAGAACTCAGATTGTTCGAGAAGTGTTTTTTAAAAGTAGCTTCCATGACACATCTCATTTTAAAATCTTTACACTGAAATAATAAGGACGAACCATCGAAATTTATAGAATAATTAAAATTCAAAGCATTACTGGACAAACCATTATACTTATTGAGAGTTCTAACAGCATATTTATGTTCATTAATACAAGAGGGAATGCTGTGGCCTGTCTCACCAATATAAAATATATCACAGTCCTTACAAAGAATCTTATAAACACCAGATGAATTTGTTTTGGGAGGATTAGAAACCAAATTGGATTTAAGACTATTGGGATATTTAAAAACAATAGGACAATTACAACAATGAGCTAGTTGAAGTTTAGAAGGAGTATTAAGAATAAGAATGAAAGGAAGAACTATATTGTTAAGGAGGAAGAGGTAGTTTGGGTTTAGGTCTATAATAAGCAGGGTGGCCACGTTAAATGCAAAACAAAATCCGAGTATATATTTAAGAAAATACGAGCATACATATCTCAGAAGGAAATCTAATTTTTATTGCTGTAATACACATTCCCACCACTTCATGTATTATTTTTTACTTCACAAAGCTCAAATAAAAAAATTTAGAAATATTAAAATGCGAAAATTCGAGTATATGATTTAAAAGCCCATTATACATTTTTAAATCGAGTATAGTCGTGTATATCCGAGTATATTTTCGTATTACGATTACTGTACCATTGGCCACCCTGAATAAGATTGTCAAGCATGAGAAAGAGCCTTCTGGAGAATATGTTTAGGACAACCTAAATTAGAAAACAAATATATAAAAAAAATTAATCTTATCATCTAAATAAATATTACTACACACACAAAGAGCACGAAGAAATAAACCTTCAATAACTTTAATTTTTATACAAAGAGAACGAAAAGAGAAAAATGAAAGTGACTATTGAAATGTGCAGATTTTTCGGAAAACTTTGAATTGGAAACCGCAGAGGAAGATATTAGTATAGTAACTTCTAAGAAAGAAATGCTATTTCCTGATTATAAGGGAAGAATAAAGCCCATTCAGAAAATTCGGAAAATAATTTAAATAAAATTCAGATTTAACTAGAGCTAACATGTCATCTATATAACAAACCTATAATAAAGGTTTAACACCTTGGAAAGTAGGAATAAATTTAGACTATATGCTCAAGAAATAAATTATAATATATATAAAATACGTAACGTGGTTAAAACAAATAACAGTTTATCATTTCATTATACAATAGATTTGAGCCTATTTATGGGGTGAATGCGCCTTTATTCACCTGGAACCCCATTGTGAATTTTCTGGTTGCGCCACTGTAGAGTGAATAATAAATATCTATAGAACCGAACCTACAAGGCAAAATACAAGACTTATATAGTATAGTATCTACACTGAAATAATTACGAAGACTACATCTTAAATACAGAACAACAACTATTGCACAAGATATGGGATAAGCATCCTATTTCATTTTTGACATCTTTATCTATTTTTAAATATTTTTTATTTTTTGAGTTAAACTCTAGGATAATATTTTTTCAATAAACTATATATTAGTGTTAAGCCTAATATATACTATGCACATACCTTTAGTTTAATAACAAAAAAGGTTATGTTTGTGATACAAATATACATATTATATATATTTCAGTTATTGTATTTATCGTGATATTTATTTCAAATTTTCAAAATTTGTCATAGTTTTTAGCAATGATTCATTATCAAAAAGAGCTTTCAATAAGGCCAATAATTAGTAAAAACCATTTGATTAATTACTAGCATTTGGAGTTACTTTTAATTTATTTCAAATCAAATTTAATAGTAATTTTTGTTCATATTAATACTTTTTATCCTAATAATAAAACCCATTAAATATTATAAAGCAAAGACCTTTATAATGGAAGTCTACAACTATGTATCAGACAGTGGAGCATTATCTGCAAATTATGGAATGCAAGTTATATTAAGTAAAAGTATATTAAGAAAATAAACTGCTTCAACTGAGTATTGCAATATAAGAATAAGTTTTTATTATATGCTAATATTAGAACAGTATTTTGGATTTATATAATAACATTCTTTTAAAGGCACGATAATGATTTTGGTAAAATATTTTCTGAAGCTTAACTATTTCGGAATGAAAAATCTTGAATGAATCATTATCGTGCCTGTAACCTCACCTCTTCATTTAAGATTTTTCATTCAGAAATAGTTAAGCTTCAGAAAATATTTACCAAAATCATTATTGTGCCTTTAACCTCACTTCTTCATTTAAGATTTTTCATTCCGAAATAGTTAAGATTCTTTTAATATATTAAAATTTTTACTAACATATATTATTTAAGTGCAAGTAACACGATATATTAGAAAGTTTGCATTCTCAATAATTAATTTTTGTTAAATAACATCTTAAATATCTTGATAGTATATTTGAATTCATATATAATTAAAAAAATGAAATCTAAACTCTACAGTATAGATATAGATTTATTTACTAAAAGATAATAAAAATGCTAAATATTTTCAAAACCAGTCAAACCAACTAATGTCTTATTTCATGAAATCAACACTTTAATGATTAAATTATATAATTTTTTATAATATACAAGTTTATTAATTATAAAATGTGTCATATCTTGTCTAACTATGATATAAACAATTTTGAATAATTTTATAGTTTTATTTAAAAAATCATAGAATGAACAAGTACATATATTACAAACATTATACTTTGATCTTTATATATAAATATTAAAACTTGTATGAAAGTGTCAGAGATATAATTATATTAAAATATATTGTAAAAAGAATATTCATTTATGGTTTATTTGTAGTGTATGTTTATTGTGATGTATTTTTTAGGTCAAGATCATAGAAAAGTGAGAGAAGATATTCCTAAAACTCTCCTAAATCTGCAAGGTGGCATGTAAGTATTTAAGTTAGTGTTTTTCGAAATGTATGTATGTGACATTTAATAAAATGAATGTATAGTATTAAAATGCATTCTTGTTAACTAAAAATTGCTAATATTTGCATTTGTTCGAATAATTATCCACTTACATTACAATCTAATAAAAAATGAAATTATAAATTTATGAAGTACATAATTGATTAACTTCATTTGAATACTTTGTATACATAGCTGAGCATCTGAACTCAATATTATATGGATTATTTTATTAATATAGATTTTCATATGTACATAATATATCTCAATAATAATACTACAGTGACATTTGTAAGACACACATTTACTAATATTAGCTGATGCTAAAGTGCATACTAACTAGGTTCATTGTGATGCCAATATCAACATACTGTATGTCAGACAGCAGACAAAATGGACATCAGCTTTCTAGAATTAGTGGAATTCTGATTGAGCAGTTGAGATTATGAAAAACTTTAGGAACATATTCCACAGAGGTAGTCCTACATTTTCCAATGAGGGGATCCTAAGTCTAAATGAGCGTCACCTTGACAAGTACAGCTCATATATTTTCAAACTGCGAAATTCTATTTTAAAATCTAAACATAATTGGGGATTATATTTATGTGAAATAGGTTTACTAGATTTAACCACTGTAGTGTAGAGTTAGAAAAAAACAAATTATTACTGAAAAGATTTAAAACACAAAACTAATGCTTTCATGGAAATAATGACAACACTTTAATTGCACATTTATTGCAAGTGGTATTGCTTTGGTTGCATTATGAGATAGCCCACTTGTTTAACATCTAAAAAATAGAATTCTTACTACATTGTTTTATTCGTTTCTCTAATGTTTTTGGTGTCTTCTTTTTTCTAATTGTTTTAAGCATATTTAATATTTTAATTACAAGAGCAATTACCTTATAACATAGACAAGGGGGCAGAAAATTTGGTGTCCACAGCCAACCCCCTTGACTAGGGTATGACGCATTTGTAATTAGTTTTCATTTTTTAGAATACCAATGCATTAAGTTTATTTTCTTCATAACTTCAGGACGCCTGAAAGAAAGAAAGATCTTTTTAGTAAAGATCCAGAATCACTACTACAAATTTATTTGAGTCCTGAAATCAGGTCAAAAATTAAATTGAGCTCAGAAAATTTGGGTAAGTAGAATTAGGCAGTCAATATCTCCATATTTCTATTCCATATACGTGTCCTCTATAAAATTACTTCGTAGTTTTAGAATAATATTGTAATGTATTGTAGTCTGTATTTGTGGAATAGTTCTGCTTTCTTTAGTTTTAATACTAGATTGCATTTAATTTTTATAGTTTTAATATTACGAAGTTTCATATATCAAGCTAGGATACATGTTTATATAGAAAATAATGGAGAAACAGGGAACTACGAAAATGTTATTTCTTGCTGGAGTTCACTTTTATTTGTGAACCAACATAATCTTGGTTTCTAACTGATGATAATTTTTTAAATTCAAAAATATATTTATTATTGTTTAGTAATTTTAGAGCATGGTAATATATTTTTTGCAGTTTCGTTTTGCCTCATT
This sequence comes from Nematoplana nigrocapitula, assembly GCA_032274565.1. Classification (NCBI taxonomy): domain Eukaryota; kingdom Metazoa; phylum Platyhelminthes; order Proseriata; family Nematoplanidae; genus Nematoplana; species Nematoplana nigrocapitula. The sequence goes on from JAUYWV010109129.1 coordinate 9,036, forward strand.
AGTAATGGGAAGATTGTACTGTTGGATAATCGTTTTGTTTGCAGGTTTGAAACCTCTTCATTACAAAATCTCATTTTTTTTAAATGAAATAAAAATTGTATATATGCAGTATATAAATATATATGAAATTATTAAAATTCAAGGATAAAGCTAATTGTAAATTTAGTCCATCAAATTTGTTCATATATATATCACAAGTAATCTCTTATTGTACCAAGTATAGGCTCACAGCAATTTTAAAATGCGAAATTTTGCAGGTAAAACGCTTTAAATAAGTTTAGGAAACTAAGCTGATTTTTAGTTTCCTAGGTTTGGTCAAGAAACATATGTATATGTTAAACTTAAACAAATGAAATAGATTATAAAATGAGTTAAAATCAATTGTTTCGAAAATCTAATCAAAATAAATTATTCGCGCCTTCTAAATTAAACTTTGTAAAAAAGTTTTTGACACTATTTCGATAAAATGGACTGATTTGCCATATTAGTCGACGGAAAATACTGTACCCCGATTATCAACTTCCCTTTATTTTTATCGTTATTAAACTAGTGGTTTGATCGATAACGATAACATCTGTATTCTTTGGGTTACGTATTTCTTTATCGTAGCATCGCTCACCGTTTGCACTGCACCCCGGGAGGAAAATGGCAAAGGTTTTAAATACTTCGTATGTCCCGAAACAAGTGAAACAACAGAAAAAAACCAAGCGACCAAACAGTTCTGCTGCAAAGAAGTGGGACAACACGTGTGTTGTGACAGTGTCGAGTTCATGTAAGGAAGTGAGTCTAAATTTTGCCATTGACATTAGTTGACCTAATTTTCCCCATTGGTGTCTTTGCAGAGCCGGTGTGAGAGCTGTTCGGTAAGATTTCTTTATGTATCTAATCGCATATAAAAATTCTGCTTCGTCGGTGATTCTGTCTGTAGTCTTTAACCAAATGTTTTCACCTTTCTAGTTACTCACCGTTTTCAGATAAGGACCAGTATCGACATTTTAATGCTTAGATGATTTTAATCGCTACATCCACAAGATAAGATATAAATGCTGTCAGTATTGCAAGCAATATTGGTAATTCAATCGATAGTCTAGAATGATCGAGTTAATTTATGTTCTGATTTCGTAGTTCTTAAAGCAATTGACTGCTTAGTTTTTTAATAAAAAATAATAGACAATAAAAATAAAGAATATTTGTATGTAAAACCACAGAAATAAAGTAATTATGCCATCATCGAATTGAATTTGGTATTCTCAGTTGTAATTGAATTCATTAAATTCCTTTTGAACCAAGTTGGGTTCTAAGGAATAATTTATAAAATTATATTATGCTTTTTGACATCTTCAGTGATAATTTTGTCAATAGTTCATATTTTTCTTGCTTATATTTTAAAGATGACATTATTTAGGCGTAAGAATTTTGTGTTTTGGACTATTCATAAATGATGACAGTAACATGTGAATTTCACTTTAAAATATAAGAAACTAGCGGAGGTACCCGGCTTCGCTCGGGGGATACATAGGGCAATAAAATATCAGGAAACAACCAAATTTTCAAGTAAATAATTTATTCTGATGATTCAGTAGGAAAAAGTAGAGAGTAGAGAGAATTATGTTGAGAGATACAAATCAGGGTCAACCCAAGAGGGGCTAATGGCTTAAAAGCTGCCTAATCACATAAATTAACCACTGTAGAAGTGGCCTCTTGAAATGTAACCAATTTTATTTATAAATTCCAAGGTATACTACTCTCACATTTATAATAGTAAAATAAAACCGTAGGATGTTTTTAAATATCGACTGTTTTCACCTTTTTATTTTAATTTTATTAATTATGTACTTTTAATGGGCTTATGTTACTCCCAGTGAAACGCCGGTTCATTTGAGACCATTTGCAACCCTCTGTCATGTTCCGTTCTCGAGTTATAAGCGTACAGAAGGACATCGCGACAGATCACCACACATATAGTTATAGATTTCACAACTGATAATTGCTTGTTCCTGCTTCCACCTGGCATCCATTTTGTGTCCTCCTCGAGGTTGCCCGGTCTTGTCGGTTATCCCATGCATGACTCCCCTCACTTAAATCTCGCTCTCTCTCTCCTGCTCGATAGCTCTGCTTGTTCAGTCTGAGTCTGGTGCGCGAGCTTCTTCCCGCCGTGGTCCAGAACCTGCCCCCGACGGCTGCCGCTCGGGAGGGCATCGCTGGTGGTTGCGCCGAGGAGTCTCGGCCTGGAGAGCCGGAGGAGGACTCCCGCCGTCGTCATGGGGAGCATTGGATTCTGGTGGAGAGCGACCATCCCTACAAACCTGCCGCCTACACCAACTACCGTGTATGTCCTGGATAGACACCGGATAAGCTCGCGCTATCCATTAGACGTGTAGGCACACATAGGAGACGCGAGGTGTGAGGATAAGGAATTATCGATTGGCGTTTTAGGCTGCATTAGATAAGAATATCTCAGATTGCGAATCGTACATTATTTCAGCGCTTAAATGAAGATCCTAGATCCATCAATGTAGACTTGAATGATAAATGTAATTAAATAACGATATAGTTTGTGTTTAAAATATTCTGTAATTGTGACAATAACTTCATAAATTAAGCCCAAAGTTTCCACTTTCATACAAAAAAATAGAACATGCTGATAAATAAGAAGGGATTCCGCGCCAATTCATTCCAGTAAATTCACCTCTGAGTAGGCTCTTCATATTGCAGGTAAATAAATAATTAAAGGACTTCTAGAAATCCATGGAGGGTTCTCAATGCATTTTACACGACAGTTTCTGTGGTTCCTTAAAATTTCATAGGCTTATTGCACCATATCTTATTCTAGTATATGTATTTTCTATACAGACATTATATTTATTTATAAAATAATTTAAGTAAGCGTGTCAATTTTTCTAGTTAATTTAATATTTTGTAAATGTCATATACAGTAATTACTAAAAGTATTTTTAAAATATTATCCAACTTCATGTACTGATGTAGTAAAAATTATTGTATTTAATTTCATGTTTAAATGTTATAATACAAACTATTTTTATATTATATTAATTGACTACAAGTTATTAAAATATATGTATATAATTAATAATTTATGAGGCCATAATTACAAATGTGTTTGTTTTGTTAATATTTATTTAAAAATCCATAAATAACAGAAGTCGTAAAATTCTTAAAGATGTTTGTAATTATTTACTTGTGAAACATTAAATTTCGATGCGGTTTTGAATTAAATGCAGCGTAATCGTGTACCTTTGTCCACACATCTAACTGCATCAATTGTGACCAATGGCAGTCGCGTCTATAGCCTCCCTAGATAGTCATAGAGTTGATGCAGAAAACAAATCCGATCTCTATGGCTAGGCTACGTTGACGACGTGCGTCTGGAACTGAGCCACCCAGATAAGTTCAATACTCGCATTTTGGTGGACATGTAATATGTCCGGATGCTTTGTGATATGGACAGTACCTCAGTTTTAAGAAGATCGGCCACCATAAATCCACCCATTTAAAAATTGTACATTTTAAAATAACTAGTAGGAGTACCCGTATAGTGTGTGGCTATAGCGAGTTCGGTTTGTTAAGGGAATTGACAAATCGATCATAAGAAAGTCTGACCCCGAAAATTGACAGAGAAAAACGTGCATAAA
>JAUYWV010109140.1:0-12687 GCA_032274565.1 Nematoplana nigrocapitula
TGTCTTCTGGGGATGTTTTGAGTAGCAATATGCTCTTATTTAATTTGCCTGTCATATACTTTTCAAATGTTTGATCTTATTTGGGCTTCAGCTCAAAAGCTAGTTTGAAACCTATTTCCAAGTAGTTAGATTGTTGATCACTGGGGTGCGGTTTTGAATCCTACCCAGTACTGTCGAGGTGCCATAACCCCGAAACCGGTCTGCTGGTGGATACTTGTTGAGCATGCCATTTCTGCAAAAGAATTCATTTAATTTTCATGATTTACATGAAATAAGTTTTATAATTGAAAAATAATAGAATCTAAAATCTAAGATAGAATTTAACTGAAATAAGGTACAAACATTAAAGTAACTCTAAAGAGAAATTGAAAGTGTAACTTTAATGTTACTCGCGAATTGTATTTTTTTAGTAGTTATAATCAAATTTTAGGCCCAAACTTCGCCATATCTGAGTGCCATCCATTGCGATCAGCCCAAAAATCCCAAGGGCTACGCGGTGTCCACGTGCAAACATATAAGCAGGGCATTTTTTAGGATTATTTTGCTAGGGAGGTATTTTAGTAAAGGGGACTACTTGAAAGAGACGAAACCTATACTATTTCAGCATCTTCAATTTCAATTTGTTTTGGTTGTTATGTGAAATATTGAATTGAAAAGAACAACCGTAAAAAGGACAGAATTCTTTAAGAAGTCTTAGAATCGTGTTGTCAAGTTCCTTATTATCATTTTATTGCATTTTACTCCATATATCTAAGCATCTACTTAGTTGAATTGCAATGTACTTCAATCTTCAACAAACAATTGACATATAAGACCTTTATATTTTTTAAAAAGCAGTACGATATTGAGTAAATGCGGAGAAATAAAAAGGAACACAAAACAAAAGATCAACAAACACCGTCTTTGCGGAAATGTTTTGAAATAAATTCCCGATACCGATAGATGGATGGTTGTGGTTTGCGGTAACGCCGTTTTTTCACGAAGGAAGCGAGCAACAGATGGCTTAGATCGAAACATGTGGTGCCACAGCTATTCAGTGCGATGCGCATTTGGTGCTCAACAGTATCGTTTGACATAGAAAGACGGTTTGCTGAGCGAATCACGTTGTATCCCGACACCATGCGTTCCACCTGTATTGAGTGAGATGACACGACGAGGAATGCAGTCATGAGCTTCTGCAAATAACCGGCCGTAGCTCGAACAATTTGTCGAAGCCTCGTGGATAGTGCGCATTATTTGTCCGAAAAAACAGGTAAATGCGGAACGTTCGAAAAGGACTCGAAATTCTCTGCGCAAAAGTCAGCAAAGTCTTTGCTGTGACCCGGGAAAAGCTTATCACAAGCCTACCGTCCATTTTTCATCAGATCGTAGAGCGTGCGAGAATGGACCAAGTCGCTAATAGTTTGAATTGTAAGCTCGAAATATTGAAATGCAAAGTCGGATTATTGAACTACAAATACTGTAGAAAAGCCTCTGGCTTAATTACAACATCAATGTTCGGCTGGACAAAAGCACACTAAAGTCCTTGCGGTTGCACTAAAAGGGACTTTTCCTGGGTAACAATTCGAAGGAACAGGGGTAGCAATTACTCCGCAGTGGTAATGTTAAAAAATGCCCTGCATCTACAGTAAGTATAGTTCCCACAAGCATCGGTGGATCGGAAACATCGAATGTTCCCTGTATAGTGATGATTTGAGAATTCGGGCATTGTGTCTTCCTTACTCGATATAGAATTTTTTGAGCAATCAGACAATGTATTTTTTGGTTGACTGTTTGATCAACTATTTTGTTGTTTGTTGTTTGTGATTTGCTTGTGTAAACCCCGAATTCATCACAAGCACGACAATATCAGCCTTTCGATGCTGATCAAACTAGACAATCTAAAATTTCTTTGTGAGTCTATTGATCTGTAAAGCGAATAAAACGTCGCTTGCTGGAAATGATTAATTTAAATATACCTGTAAATAATCAACAGTGTCATTTTATGAGTGAATATTCTAACGTAGTCTATAGAGCAGTATTCGGGTTGTTTTAAGTAATAAAACATTAAAAAAGTAAAAAGCAATGGCACAGACGAGTGACGATTTTATCATCCTGCGACACCTTTTGTTTTTCATTAAGATGATGCGTTATATCAACATCGTCCTGTGTGCGATAAGAGATCAGGAAAGGAAAGACTGGAGAGATGAAAAAGCAAGTTGGAGAAAGAAGGCATGATAGACGCGAGAAAGTCGGGCTCTATACAGAGAAAGGCTGGTTGTAAAAAAGATTTTGCAGGGTTTGATATAAGGAGGTAAATTGTGTTTCTGAAAGAAAAACTTTAAATTACTTAAAAACAGATAAAACTCATCCAAATCTGTTCTTAGTTATGCTCAGGGATAAACTGTTCAAAATTGATGCCCAGACACACACAGACAACTCTACTTTATATACAATATACAGTATATATAATGATAAAAATTATATAATTTAATATCAATTTTAAATTATTAGTACAAAGGTTTATGACCGTATCAGTGTTCAAAACACCTAATTTTGCCTTTCTTTTCCTAGATCAAAACAAATAATCCGAGAAGCGATCCTCAGAAATGACTTCCTGTCCAGCCTAGATGCAGGACAAGTGTCTGAAATTGTGCTCTGCATGGCCGAACGTCGTGTTCCTGCTGGTTGCTTTATCATTCGCGAGGGAGAGGCAGGTGACCAGGTCTATGTATGTGCAGGTGTGTCTAAATAAGTTCCTTGCTAGAGCAGTAGTCGTATTGGAGATGTATTCTACATCTTAAACTCTATGCAATTCGCAATAGTGTTAAATGAAACGTTTTTACAATGCATAAGTATTATTTATTTTATCAAGATTAAGAAAAGTTAATGATCACTTTACAAGGCTACTATTTTCCTTAATATTTAAGTCATCTAAATGTAGGAAATTGGGAAAGTTGTGTGTGAAAAAGCAAGTAAGGAGCAATTAAAATACCAAACGATGTGCAAAATAAAAAATAAATATTGTAAGTAGTCGTCAAGGAATGTTTTATGGCCTGTAAATATATGGTCATTCGTTCATAAAGGGTTTACTGTTCGATTGAAGAAAGGAATCACCAAAATGAACAAGCGTTTACGTTGTAATCATATTTAGTGCTTTTTACATTTCAATTTTGCTCGAAGAGGAAAACATGAAAATATGAATCCTGGTTTAGCTATCTGCCGTATAGCGCATTTTATCTTTTGCTGTTTTAGCAACGAGATGAATTCAATCAGTTTCACGTCGGTTACTCTTTCAAACCAACCAACTCTATTGTACTAATTTAGCCAAATTGAGCAAAGATAAAAATAAGATAACTACAAATAAAATTGTTTTATTGTTGACTTTGTGTTGCTTAGTTACATGATCAATATATATACTATATATGAAGAAGTCGTATTTCGTTCATACGTAATAAGCTATTTCAGTTAGTCAATAAACAATAAACATTAATGGCTAATGGCATCCCGTAAGAAACTATATACTGTATACTTACCAGACAATGCGCTGTGACGCTCTCAATCAAAGTGTACTCTATGCTCTCAATGTTCGATTTATGCATGGTTATATCGCGTTGTGGCGCCAATCTATAATTAATACACAAAATTTGTCGGTGTTTCGATTTGTGCCGGGAGAGTTATTCTAATGGCCAACAAATGATTTACAAAGTTTACTGTATATTTTGTTTTATCTTTTTTAAATTAGTCTGTCAACACAGTTGTATATTGAATATTTTAGAAGGCGAATTCGAAGTATCTAAAGATGGTAAATTCCTGGGTAAAATGGGACCAGGAAGTTCATTCGGGGAGCTAGCTCTTCTCTATAATTGCAATCGCACTGCATCCGTTAAAGGTAAGTAAATGTTTACTGTACAACACAATAAATGCATATGCTCGTTCATAATCTATTGAAATAGCAAGCGGGTTTTATTCCACCTAAAACTTGTATATTTCACGTCTATAATAGGAAATAATATCAAAAGCTTTCCACAGAAACTTGGCAGCCTTTCAGAGTTAATTGTAACTATATCACTATTTTTTGGAAATATTATAATGACGACTAGTCTCCTTAATGAATTATAAGCGGAGCCTAACAAAACAACTGATCCTACTTTCGCGCTCGGTTATAGGACCTTCAAAATAATCTCCATATTTATACTACCAGTGTCAATAACTCGAGTTTATTTTTCATTTTCTGATTTAAAACCCTTTAAAACTTTGAAAGCTTCTCACAACAGAAAGAAAGTTTTTCATATAGAAATTCATCATTTCGTTTTAATAAGATATTCTTCGACCAAATGCAATCAATCTCTTTATTTCAATGATTACTCATTTGATAAACACATAGTCGAAAAAATATGTTTAGGAGCAACTCATTACGTTTTCAAACGATATCATCAAAGATTTTCATGAAATCATTAATTATTTTATTATCTGTGAAAAAATATATATTTCTATTAAAATTACAAGTTGGTTGCTACACTTCTACAGTACATTCACTATTGTTCGACCTTAGATGTGCATATATGCTGTTCTATTTTTACTTGATCCTGTCAGACCAGTTTGAAGTTTAAGTGAAAGTGACTTAAGTTTGATTGAAGACACACAGTTATTATAAAAATTGTTGTTTTGGTTGCTCTTTAGCTGTTACGGTGGCACGCGTTTGGGCTTTGGATCGACGTGTATTCCAAGCAATCATGATGAAAACAGGCCAGCAGAAACATAATGAAATGCTCAAGTCACTTGATCGGTATGTACAATGACCATGTTATAGTACATACAGAATGTCATGAAAGTTACCTACAATGTATGGGGTAATGAATTGAATGTATATTTGTAAACATTAGCGCGCAACAACATAAAAAACTGGTCAGATAACACAAAAATGATATTGGTATATCGGTAAGGTAACACTCTTTATTTAAGGCTTAATTGACGAATTTTATCCCTATTATTGGATTACAACTAATGGCCTTTTTATAAATATTGAGGTGTCTGAAAAAAGTGTCAGATAAATTTAGTTTCATGTGGAAATGGCTACCTTAACTAAATTTAGAGTAACTGGTGTCATCTTTTGGATAAACCTTTCGACTTTTTGACACCAAAAATTTTATTGATTATTTTTTTAGTTTAAATTTAATCTGGAAAATGCAAGACGACTTCTCAGATAGGATAAATCGTTATCTTTATTTTGAAATCATGGTAAAACAACAAGTACAGTAATGCTAACATGGTAATATAGCCACTGGAAGCAAACGAGGAAAGCTGGAAAATAGCATTATTAAATGCCGCAATAGTCATCATGCCTCAGACATTCTCCATTTTTGCTCGACAATTCGGAAACGATTCGGAATACTTGAAGCCAGTAACTGGCATTGGTGCACGGTTACAGATTGCCAGTATCGAACAATGATTTTTTTCAGATAATACACGTTTTGAATCTCTTCGCTAATGCCTCTTAGGTAGTTCTGGACCATTCCCCACAGGTTTTCGATAGGCCACACATCATCGAATTTGACGGGCTGCTTTTCCACAGGAACTCTCTCCTGTAACTTCTGTTCTATTAGCTGCTTCACTTCATAGCTGTTCTGTGAATCGTGGCATTATCGTCTTGCCAAATAGCATCATTTTGGGGAAAGCGCGCTCGCACTGAGGGAATAGCTACTCGGCGAAGCATGTTCACATAAACAGCACAGGTAACTGCGGAGTTGGTGTATTGTGGCGGTTCTGTCTCTGTCGAGGTCCTTGCAGTCTCCAGTTTTCGTCCACGTGTATTTTGGAGTACCAGCTGTCGGGCTACTCCTGTATCCAGTCTTGTCTATAGCTGACTTGGCGATGGCGATAGCCTGGGTGCTTACTGAATCCAGTAGTTGGTTGAGTCTGGATCCCTCATTGGCAATGTTGTCCACTACCTCGTTGCCCGCTATGCCACAGTGGGCTGGAACCCACTGGAGGTGAACTGTGACGCTCCTAACTCCTAGTTGGTGTAGGTGTTCCCAGATATCTTCCGGGATCGGAGTGTCTTGGGCAAAAAGTCCAGTCTTTGGATGGAGCTCCGGGAGTCAGTCAATATCCGGACGTGTTTGTCACTCCATTTGCGCGTTTCGGCTGTCTCCTCTAATGTTTTTAACGCGGTTTGGATGGATTTCACCTCCGTAGTGTAGTTACTGCACAATCTGCCGGCTGGTCGGCTGATACGGGTCTTGTCCTCCCCCATTTCGATGAACACTCCACTTCCTCCGTTTTCAACACAGTTCGTAACTGAGCCATCCGTCCATATTGTGACATCTGCCGGAAATAGGCTTCCTAGTAGATCTTCCGCACGTTGACGTTTCTCGGCCGTCGGGGCTGTCCGTCTGATGTTTACCATATTTGGAGAGATGTCCACTCTAGCTTCATTTGTCCACGGTGGTCTTTTCAGCACAACCCTCCACTTCTCACTTGGGTCAGTTGCAGCATTTCTTTCTCCTGCCTGTCTACAAATTCGAGTTCCTTTCAGTTGGTTACGTGACTGCTTCTTGACGATTTCACCCAGCAAATCGTCCTCGAATATCAGGAAGGCCATGTCTTCCCTTCAACTTCAGCAATTTTTCTTGCCGATCAGGAAGGCAACATTTCATGCAGCATTTTGACACTTTTTGATACAACCTCCAGATTCCTTTGATAATTGCGGGTGTGGCATGATGCTGATTTTCTTTTTGAATTGTGTACAGAAGTCTGGTTTTAAATATAACTGACTTGTATGTAGTTCAATAAAGTAGTTTAAATTTAAATTAAAGAAATTAATCGATTTTATTTTTTGTGTTTCATAAAGTCGAAAAGTTTATCAATAAGACGACACCAGTAAATTTAGTAAGGGTAGCCATTTTCACATGAAACTAAATTTATCCGACACTTTTTGCGGATACCCTGTAGTACAGCAAAATAATGCATGTTTATGGGAGACAAAAATTAGAATTATTTGATCTTGTTGTATAGCAGAGGTCCGTCTCTTCAAAATTAATGCATGTAGTTGACTTTTTCTTTTTTGTGTTATGACTAATTAAAATATTCTAAAGACGTTAGTTATAATTTTAAATTCTTCAAACATTTCTATGAAACATTTACAAAATGTACTACTACATAACTATCTCGTTTGTAAAGTAGTACATAAATAGTTATTTTCTTAACTTAGAAAGCATTATTTTTTATTGAAAAAATAGCAGAAATCCTGTATATTTACACAATGTGTTTTATATACATAAATTATGTTTCTGCAATAATACAAAATATATTCCTAGTTAATTATTATAGATTCGTCTTCATCGCTGAAAAATATTATTTTTTTAATTATGACTTCATTCACAAAACTTTTCATCCGTTATAGTGGCATTTCGGTTATTATGTTATTTGTTACATATCGACATGTATGTAAGTAATGTAGCCTTATTCATAACTCAGTCCGTTATAGTAGTATTTCGGTTATAGGACAATTCTTTTCAGGTATGGAAACAAATTTATTATAATCATTATGAACATTTATGTATGTACAGTTTGTTTAAATATACATGATTTTTGCTCATTTTAATGAAAAATAGTTTCTAAGTGAAAGAAGAATAACTATTTATGTACTACTTATAAATGAGATGACTAGTTAGTAGTACATTTTGGAAATGTTTGTTAAAACTGTTGGGGGGAGTTACAAATTAACTCTATCGTCTTAAGAGTATTTTAATTTCTACTAATTTATTTAATCTCTACTTAATGTGTTTAAATGATAACTAGATTCTGAACCGAAAATTTATTTAAGAAATATTTCAACATTAAAATTTTGAATATCAGGGAAATTAAGGACAAGGAAAGTCAACAGGAGCGAATTTGACGAAGATAAAGTCACTAAAAAACAATTCGACGACAATCTTTTCTTTCTGTATTCTTAGCGTAGTGTTTTTATATTTTTCGTCTTTTTCTCTTTGTTTTTGTTTTTCAGTGTTCATTGTACTTGCACTGCTTGAAGAAACACAGAAGTTTTCAGATATATCCATTTTTATTTCATTTCCGATTGAAATATATAGTCCTATGAAAAAAATGAACTACATACTTTAATTTCGTAAAGCCGAACATTTGTCTCTTATTTACTCTATGAGCATAACAATCAATATCTTTTGGAAACCTCACTAAGCCTAAAAGTCGTTTCTTAAACTCTGATGAGTTGTGTAAGTCCCGTTTTAATTCCGAGTTTGAATTATTCTTACAACAAACGGAGAGGTCTCCTGTTTTTTAAGGGTCTGTTTACACAACGTTTACAAGGTGCATCAATTTGCGAAGGCATTTAATGATGGGATTTTTTATTTTTAAATTTATTCGCAGTACCACTTTCTTCCCAATTAACAGCGCAATTAGATTTCCTAATTGATGTGAAAAGTGGCACCCTAATCACTAAATAGGGAGACTATAAAAGATAGATTCACTAGCAAATTTTATAAGTAGACATCTTTGTGACGACAATGCAAATTGAATAACATTGGAATGCAACGCTCTGTTGGTAAAACATTCCTTACTCCTTTGCACTCTAAAAGAATAAGATGATTAACAAAATGTCTAAACTATTATGTGTTCTAATATACTGTATGTCATTGGTTTTTTAATTTAGTGTGCCTGTGATGAAAAGTTTTTCGCATGGTTTGTTGACAAAGATTGCTGATGTCATTGATGTGCAATTCCATGGAAGTGGAGAATGCATAATCCGACAAGGAGAAGATGCCGATAGCTTCTTCATAATTAGATCAGGAAAGGTAAGTAATATGCAAAAAGTAATACCAGTAACATCAGTATCATACATGGAGGTCGATTTAGCGTTTCAAATATTTGATTTAATTTACCTACCCAATTAAACAGACCCCTAGGCCAGGGTCCTGGCATAGGCTGCAGCCATAGTGTCCTTTTCGTCTTGTTGTTTCAGAAACAAGATGAGTTAAAGTGCTCCCACACCCGTTACTCCTTTCCAGTCAAACCATAGATGTCAGTCATCGACAGACTGACAACAGTTTGCTGATCTCAATGCAATTTATTTTTATAAGTCGATATCTTGGTTGCCCTGATCCAGCAACTCCAAAATTTAAAACAGGGGATTATTGCTCACTCGGTCGAAGGCCTTCACGTAATCTAAAATATATATGAGAACATCTTGCTTTATTTCCTAGGTTCTTTCTGTTAACAGCCCTTTGTTATGTGTGAAATCATACAATACTTCTCCTCAGATACTTTACGTCTGTCTTCTTATTATTGCTGCCAGGCGTTATGAGTGCCAGGCTCTCAGGCGAAGCTTGCGGGCGTCGATCCTTTCTATGAAGATCCCTGCGGCAAGTTGGTTCGCTCCCAGGACCTGTGACTCAATGAATGGGTCCCAAAGCATGCAATACGTAAGTCCGTCCACTGTGGGCAAAAGATGATCAGGTTCTCGGTGTCACAGTAGTCACAGTTCGGAGTGTTAATGACTTTGATGAGGTGAAGATAGGAGTTGAGGAGTTTACAATGACTAATCCCATCTGGGTCAGAAGTCTCTGTTGGTTTCATGACCGGTTATCGTTCGGTTTTGGTAGATGGGTATCTTTGGTTCATTTATGGTACCATTTCACGCTGTTGATCCGTCCTTGCAGCATTTTCAGAAGTATGAACTTTGCCTGTTCACTTACCAAACTGGCTGTTTTTGGAGTTTATTATAAAAGATTTCAGAAAGTACTGTGGAATACGGATGTATACATCGTCTCTGGGAACGGCTTTGTCATAGATCTTGTTGACCAGATAGGTTGGAAGCTTGACATTGACATCTTGTAATGCTATCTGGACTGGCATTTTTGGCTTTAGCTATGTTGTTCAACACTTCAGTTATTTATTTCCTAATTGTCAAATTTTTACTTCTTTGATAGACTGTCAATCTTAGACTACTCTTTTCAAAGTACAATAACTATGTTACAGAGTGCTTTCATTTCATTTGGTCAGTTCACTTTCAAATTATATATCACTGTCACCAGCTGGTTATTTTTTATCTTGTCATTTATTTCAGTCAGTAAACGATAATGTTTGTCGATTATCTAGATCATTTTTGTTTTACCGTTCTGGCTTGTGGCGCAGAGAAGTCGGGGTTGGGGGTTGGAGAGTGATCTGAGTATTGCTCATTCACACGGTCAAAAACCATTTCATTGTTGGTTCTGTCGTGTAAGCGTGAGAAAGTGAACAGAACTTGGTTCGTTCGCGCGCTGGCGTAAGCGAGTTCATTTTGAATTTGTGATACAAGTGTGAGACGCGAAGCAGACACGTTGTGTCAGAGAGCGGTCAGTTTGTTTTGATTTTTGCTGAGTAAGGTTTCTGGTGTCCGGGGCAAGAATCCGCCTGTGAACTGTATTTCTGCTGAGACACAGCGGAGGTTATATACAAGTGACCAGACCCTAATTCGCAATGGGTCTACCGGCACAAATTTTATCTTGGTTAGACAAGGACGGACAACACTTCCAAGTGTGGTTTGGTGGCAAACTTGGTTCGACACAGACGGACAATATTCCTGAGTTATAGTGGCAAATTTGTGTGTGTTCCAGTATATTTCTTTTCGCTCTGTTTTTTTACTTGTAGCACCAGTGTTTTCCTCATTGTACCAGTCATATTTTTTAGCTTTCTGAGCTGTGTTTTTCAGGTATAACCTGTTTCAACCTTTTCGCATTAAAATATTATCTAGTCGTTACTACTTTTTCCTAGTCACCACACTTGGTCACATACCAATCGGGCTGTAGTCTTTCTGATCGTGACAATCACAAAATGGAACTTTTAAAATTATAAGTATATTATAAATTTATAACTTTTTATGAAAACACATGTAATGTTTCTAAGAGAAGTCACACCAAATTCAGTAATCAAAAGAATTTAACAATGCTAATGATAAATTTAGTTTGAAGTACAATTTTTGTCAATCAAAACAAACTTAATGAATAAATTATCAACAGATAATAATATTGAGGATTTTGCTAAATTGTCATTGGTATGCATGCATTAATGACACAATTATTTTTAATAACTTTATATGCCATTTTTGTATAGTCGTTTCTTTTCCAGGTCATATATTTTTTGCAATTGTGGATTTGATCTTATTTTATTCTAAAACGTGCAATATAAAAATTGTGCTATGTAGCTACCATTTGTCGTAATGTTTTGCTTGACTGGACTTTTACGATCAAAAATAAGAATTCATAAATATCGGGAAAACCTTCTTTTTCATCCTTAAATAAAAGGATTTTAATCTTTGACTTCTAGTTATGCTGCTAATATGCTTTATTTTCTATTCGTATCCACAGTAAGGATTATTTTGTGTTTTTAGGAGTTCTGTCTATGTTTACTTTTGTGTTTGTATTATATATATCTTCTAAAGTGTCTAATTTGTGAATTTATCTTTTGTTTCACTCTGATATTTTGTATATACCAAAAAAGCAAGTGCCACATTTTAAAAAATAAAAAACATTATCCAAAGTGTAATTCTACTATCTTATATTCGACTTTTTCTAACGTTGTTAATGAAAACCTTCTTTTTCGTTAATTTATTCTGCTCATTATTTACAAGGTATTCTGCTACATACTGCTAAAATTAATGCCCCGAGCTCCATAACACCACCAACCAAAAGAACAAGCTGACTTCAGGTCAGGATTCTCTCTCCACTATGGAGCACATCCAAGTAGTATAGGAAACAAACGAATATAACATCCACTTTGGTTTGCCTTTGTTGATTATGAAAAGCCATCAAGTTGAAACCACTCTTAACTGTCTTAGAAAACCAAGAAGTAAACCGATCTACATTGCTGAAGGGGACCTTTACAACGATGAGACTTCGACCCTTAGTTGCAGAAAGACAGTGACAGAATTAAGTTAAAGAGAGGAGCAAGACAGTGTGACAATATTTCACCCAGACTGTTCATATAATGCTTGCAGGATTCTATTATCATTAAATTCCAATGGGAGAACAGAGGTATAAATATCGATAGGGAACGTCTTTGCCACCTGCACTTTGCAGACGATATTATTGAGGTAGCTCATACACCCAAAGACCTAGTTGAAACACTCACCAACCAGTCATGTCTTAGCATGCATTTATAAAAAAACTAAAGTATTGATTATAGTCAACGCCAGTACCAGTTATTGTAGATGGTAAGTCGATAGAAGAAGTAGATACTGTAGCTATGTTTACCTTGAGAGGAGGCAAAGAGTCGAACACAATCCCGCACCCAGAGGGGATCATTCTCCTGAGGGGTACCGGCAAATCTCTGTGAAGCCGGGCCATGGAGGACAACTCTACCAATGGCGGGAAAAGGAAGAAGACGAAGAATGGAGATCTCCTTCCAGCGATCAAAAGAAGAATGAGACTTGATTGGTTGTCAGAGAATATTATAAAAGGCAGAAAGTTAACCATAGTAGTAACAGAAGGAGCGACCCGAGCACACCCCAGTATATGCCGAAATTTTGTTGAATTTATGCTCAAGTTTCAATTTAGAAAAGGAAGGAGATGTTGGATGTGAAAAAGAGTTGCTTTATAGTGTTTGTCATGGTCGAAAACCTCTAACTATAAATTTGGGGGTAAATTGGCAAAGAGATGGCGGAGAAAATGGAATTTGTTTTTCCGACTTTTCTGATTGGTCGCTAGCTGCATC
>JAUYWV010109151.1:0-29957 GCA_032274565.1 Nematoplana nigrocapitula
TTCATCCTTTTATCAATTATTTAAAAGGCTTGCGAGATCTATTAAGCTGGCGAGCCAGTGTTATTTTCCCAAGTCTATGATCGCGAGCCAATTAAACTCTGAGCCAAATGGCTGACGGTTTAATAGGTTTGGGAACTTATAACTGAAGGTTCTATGTGGCTGGCGAGCCAGAGCATAATTCCCAAGCCATTTTTAACAGTGAAGTTTATTATTTTGCGAACTACAGTTTACTCCAATAACTGCAGTTTTCTATTTTGGGAACTACAGTTAACTCTTATGAGAACTACAGTTTACTGCAGTTTACTACTTCGATAACTACAGTTTACTGCTGTTAACTACAGTTATTCCTTCTGTGGGTTGTTGGTATCCTTGAATAGCCAAAGGCGCCACTGTTTCTGTTCAGATGCGTCCTCGCATCTTTATGAAAGCGTCTATGCGTATGTACGTCTGTCACGCTTATGTTCAAAGTCAGTGACGTGGCCAAAAGGAGAAGATTGCTGGTTCGAGACCCGGTGTGCGTTAAATATCTAATATGAATTGGACAACAATTTTCGATCTTTATTTCTTCCAACCGATAATATCAATTATATAAACTAATGTCAGACAATTAATTAGTATATTCAGATGCGTCCTCGTTTATTAAATCTTTACGTTTTAACTCATTTTTGATCCATTTTCTATTGACACATATTATTACACTACTCATAGTAGCTAGTATTAGATGTATAAGTGCTGGAAAAGTTTGATATTGAACATGATTGAAGTATGCAGGTAGGCATTGGAGCATCCTCGCATCTCTATATGAGGGTCTATCTGTCGGGAGGTAGGGGACGAGGATGCAGCATTGGACTAGCTGGATTTTGTTTCTAGATAAGGAAGTGTACATACATTGACGGAACAACGATTAAATTTTAGTTGTACCGGTTTTACAGTACTGCAACCTTTATCGGCGTTTACTGTTGCATATCCTTAAATTGAAATAAACATAATTTAATTATAAGTTTAGTACCATCATCTGGTAAAACGCGCCATTTTGTATGTTACTTGGAAGTCCTCCGAAAAACTCGAGTGAACAGTAGAAGTAAAAGCTATGCAACAAATTTAGTTTTATTTTCTGCAGAACATTATATTTAATAAGACATGAATGTTCACACGTCAAAGTCTGTAAGAGATTTTATTTTTTTAATTGTGTAGAAAACCTGTAAAATATGACTTGGTTGTCATTCTTACCCGAGAGGCGATTTCGCTTGGCTCACTACTGATAATTAATTGGAATATTAAGTCTTGGAGAGCTATAATTTATCGACATAATAAGTGAAGCAGAACGCGTTTGATAGCAAAATAAGCGGCTCATCCCTCTCATCGGTTGTCCTTCGTGTTGTGACCTGAAATTTTGATTTGTCACGAACAAACCTATGCAAACTCTAGGAGTCTGCCCATTGCCGCCTGGGTTCCGAAATGGGTGGTAGTTTTCCGGTAGCAACAACGTCCATTACCCGGTCAATTGTCACCTTATTTGATATCTTCTTTTATTGCCATCGGTGTCAGGAAAAATGGTGTAAATGCGGAATCAAGATATGCATATCGTTTATACACTAAGACAATTGCATACTTTCAGGTTTACCCTGTTTTTTCATTGCTGGTTAAGCGGAGTATCCTCTTGGCAGCTAGCGCCTGCCTGATTAATTAAGTACTGCTGTCATGCTCGAAAAACCGAGATAATCGTCATGGTGTTCTGAAATGGATGCAACATGTTTTTTTAATTGCAGTAATACATCACTTTCTGTGTGAATCAGCGGGATATTATGGCTTCCATCTTTTATAATCAGAATTTTTATGGGCGCATTGGTATTTACCTATGCTTTGACGGCGATAATCATTTACGACGATAGTGAAAATTACAAATTTCGACAAACTGTTTTCGAGTCAGACAATTCTTTCTAGACGAAAACAGCTGTTAAAACAGAACTGATCAAACATACAGGTAAATCATGAGCGATACAGATGTCCGACTTCTTGACAAAATAACTCCTGGTAAATGTTCAGCGATTGACGACAGACTCGCCAGTATACATCACATAAAATACAATTCGGCAGCGTTATTCGTACGACGTTTGACAATTTCACTACTGACCACTACAGTGACGGTGGAACCATGGCCTTCTTCTTTTCCCGCCACCTTTTAGCAGCAGCGGACTCGGCCAGCATCTCCTGAACAGGTGTTCGAGGTCTCCCGTCTCCTCTTTGCATCTTCAGCAGATATCGCTCTCTTCTTTCCTGATTTTCTTTCTGTGTAGCTGTCCAACTGGTACCAATGTCCAGTTTTCATTTGCGCCAGCTTACAGTTCTTGTACAAAACAGGTTTCTCATCCTGATCGATGAGGGGGAGTCCGAAAAATTTAAGGAATTCACTTAACAATTAGGGCAATCAAATTTAAACAATAGAGCAATCAAGCTTAAAATGTAGCATTCAAATTAAAAAACAAAGACATTAAAAACAGTGTATTTTGTAAATCTCTGTGACATGTTTACAACATTATATACACTTTTAAAACTGTTTAGAGAGTCATCCGCGTATTTCACTGATATTTGGAAAACCTTCCCTACTAATTGATTCAGCCTATATGACGCCTTTGACTGACACCATCGGGAGGAGCTGCTTATACTTCAGCCATGATTCTATAGCGGCCATGAATTCTTTAGTCAAGGATTTCACAGAGGACCAGTAGATGTCGATGGGCGGTAAACAGTTGTTTTACAATACTGACCACGGATAGTTCGTCATTCAAGTGTTCTGTTGAACAAAGTTACGATGTTCTCATCTTGGTAGTGAATATTTTATGTCCCGCCGAAAGTTCTCTCCGAAGCATGTTTTCCTTTACGCTTTTGTGATATCAGTATTAACCTATTTTTTAACTTGATCGGGAAATGCTGTATTGTTCAACAGAATTAAACGGCAAATACACGTGACTCATTTATACAGTTACCGGTCAGTAAAGCTCTAAAGGATTTATCACTTTTCACTGGTTTTTCCGCCCCTATATCTAAGGAAATGTACTAGCAATATTTGTCTTCGCTTAATCTATAGTTGCCCGTAGAATTGTCTGATTTTTGTATTCCTCACTTTTCTCGCAGTATCTAACATGACGTAATTTAAACTTTTTCTGAACGATTCTGATGACGTATTCTTACATTTTTTAAAGTCTATGCCGTATGTCGTTTATTTGACCTGTCTCGCGCTATGACTGTCATTCGCCTGATAACAACCGTTTTGTTGAGATTGTTCTACGAGGAAAATAAATCAAATGTTATTACTCATTCTGTTTATTTTCGTCTTGTAATGAGCTCGTTAAGTAAACTAAATTCTAATCAATTCAGTCTTATGTTCTTAGCGTAAGGATTTATGTGTAAGTCATAATGAGAGATTTTTAAGTCTATGGAGAAAACACTCGAATTATTGTGACTACGTCTGCCGTTTCAGCTTTTTCTTCTTTCGTTTAATCTTTAATCTCTTGAGTCTGAGCCTATTCCCTTAACTTTGACCTAATTTCTCCAATATATAACATTTGTACAATACAACTATTACTAGAATATACTGAGATGTCGGAAACCCTTTCCCCGGAGCATTGACGAAATCTATGTAGAGCCACAACAACCATCCCTATATACCTCGTCAGGTTTAAGGGCTAACCAACTAACTCTAACGAACTTATTGAGCCATGCGTGGTGACCCAGGCTAATTGATTTCTACAAATTGACCGACGACTCTCAAAGTTGAGTTGAGTTGATTAGCTGTCGTGGCGTGGGTCTGCTCGGCGATCCAGCTGTACAGTATATGGCCGAGTTGTCCGTCCAGGAGGGAGGGAGTCTGCAGCTTGAGGAGAGACATTTAGCGTGAATTCATTGACTCTAATTGTTGCAGTCTTTGTTTGCACAAGTCATGCGCGTGTGTGCACAATGCATAGACTGTATATACTACGACAAAATTAAGTTTGCTGTTTGTGTCGTGAGGAGACACTTCCAAGAAAGAAAACCCAGTACGATGCCAGTTTAGTTTACTAATAAAATTAAATTGATTTAAGTCAACTTTCGGAATTGCCGATAGTTTATTATGGATCTGAATTCACAGTGAAGCTAAAGGAAGCTCCTTGGATCCCCTGTATCCCTAAATTCAATTTTGCTACAGCCTGCGATTTGCGATTTTTTTCTGTTTTTCAAAATGTAATGATATATAACAATTTTGTATAATATTGAAATTGTGGCAACCAGAATTGCCGTTTCGTGTGAACTCTGAACTTTGTCTTGATCGAAACTCGACCACGATAGACTTTTCTGGTATATAAACCATAATCAGTATCATTAAAGTATAACAGAACTTTGTCAGATGCCATTGCCTTTTCACTGGCGAGTCTGACGTCCGGCCAACGATAGTTTTCCTCACATTCTTGTAGTTTACTTGTTTTACACATATGGCAGAGGAAGAATGTGTTAAAACACTTTGCTGTGAAAATCACAATATTTTTCAATGAAGATCCTGTACTATATATAGTTCGAAGCCCTCGAAGTAAACATGGACATCGCGAATATCAGCAATGGTCGAATCATGTACCTGCACGCAAGATGAGCTCTACCCTATGATGTCGTCCGTTGGCTTCCAAGAGTACTGCCTGTCGAGTACGAGCCACGGAAGAGAGCAGTCTTTGACCTTAGTCGACGATCCAAGTTCGGGGCTTTCCAACTCCTACTTCAATATTTCCCACTCCATGGCGAATAATCTTCAACAGCACGCGCTCGAATTCGACAACAAGCTGAAGATAATAGTGATGTCAGAGTAATCGTCGGTTCTTCAAAAGAGTCATTTCTTCCTGAGCTGGCACTAATAGCAGACGTTGCTGTGACTCTTCGAAATCAGTCATCCAACACCGCAATGGAGGCAGAGATCAGGTGGACGTCACATACAGTGGAAGTCTCTAAAAGTTTTCATTCCAAAGATAATGACGGGGTTTTGTTTCAGGCAATTTTAGACTTAATGCTAGACTAAAAAATGCTCAAATTGTCTCTTGTTCCCACGGCAAACAGTCTTATTCTATATTAATTTTTGACGTACGATTTTTTGTCTGCGATGTTTTTCTCATGTTTGGCTGTAGCAATACTGGTATTTTTCGAGGTCATCTTTCACTCTAATATCCTTCTATTGATTTGACGTCTTCCTTCATCTTTCTGTTCGCGTTGTTAGCTGCTATGTTTTTGTTACTTTGTTTGACCAACGAGGTGGAAACGGGTCGAATATAATAAACTGTGTTTTGTTTTCTTGCATTTAGCATTCGCTTTTGTCATGCTCTTTGACAAGTAATCAAATTAAATCCGTATAGAATAGCTACATGTGTTAGATGTTCAGCCGACTTCACAGACGTGAATTAATACGCAGACTACTGTAGTTGGTGCTAGTGATAAGAGTGGAGTCGCTAGATGAGAACAATAAATAATTCTTTATTGCCAACCGCTATGGAAGTAAGATACATATTTTGCTTTACTTAAATTTCCCACAGGAGTTTCTCTTAACTATTTAAACAAAGCTATTAATACATTTGTCAAATACGGATTGTGTGTTGTTTTGTTTTGTATAAACGTAATCTTGGACTAAGTGGGTGGAAACTTTTCACATCATTGTCATTGTCTTTATCTCCTTTGGGTCTCCTCTGGACGCAGAGTGAATACTATTGACTCGAGTGCGAAATGTGGGAACGGCATGCAGCACACGCTCTCCTGGACAGGGGGGTGCGTCTCTATGACTAAGTTGAGGCGATTATTCACTGGAAATTTAAATTGCCTTGCGTCATCTGGCGGACCCATTCATGATTAGGTTTTGGCTCCCACTTTCGTTCAACATTGACTTTCTCACTGAACTCCAGATCCCCTACGACCCCCCCCCCCTGAGTATGGATTTGTCGGATTTCATCATAATTTTCTATGCAAAGGGAGGAGGCAATGATTGGTTAAATAATTCAGTTTTCCGTCTCCCATATAGAAACCCCTCCTTTATATGCGCAGTGGAACAAGTGACAAAAACTTTGAGTAATCACATGGGGGTATTTCTGACATTTCTTGGATTTTGCTGGAATAGTATCAATCATGCGAATGTTATAAAACTGGAAATAAGAACTTATACAAATGAGTGAACGTTTAAAACATTGGAAGAATATTTTGAATAAATGTTTCAATTCTTCGTGTTCAATTTGGCAATTTTTGTTTTCCTTTTTCACATTTCATGGTTCGAATGTGTTTTTGTTTATGGATTCATAATCGTATGATTGCTTTGCCTATACTTGAGACTATTGTTCTGTCTTTATCGGTACACACATAATTTAATATTTTTTATTTATTTGTCAGACTTCTTTGTCTGCAGTTTCAACGTGTTTTTATATTGTATTCTGTTCGTTTTATTAATTTCAGATATATTTCTTATATTTGGAATATAACAGCAGTTAGGGCAGGATTTTGTAACGGGTCAGTCATAGACGTTTTGCGTAAGTTTTTTGTCATAGATGTCGCTACTTGCCTGGCGTTTTGCCAGCTACAGTATATTGTTGACGTGATCCCGATGAGAAAAGTTAAATGCGGCTGATATTGTCATTCCTCGCGTGCATCCGCAAACCTCTTGTACTTGGCCTAGTCAATCATTCTGAGGGATTATTGATTTTGGCACAGACGAGTCATTCCGAGATCGATTGTTCCTTTACAAAATACCTGCAGTAGCTAAAGGAACTGCAGAGTGTGCTTTAATGATATCAACTATCTTCTACTGAAAACAGAAGAAAATTCGACGCTATCTCTTGTTGATTTTACAGCCATCTTGTTTTCTGGAAGAAATATAGGCTCAGTTTCTGCTACAACGATATCGAGACATTTGAAATGCTTTCCGTTAACATTATATTGTGTCTCCAAGGATCGCAAACCACCATTTCTGATTTGATAGGTCATTTTGCGTAACATTGTCGGCTTTCCCCAAAAGCAGAATATCTTAGACCTATCTCACTGCTCGACTGCCTGAGTTTTACTGTATGATCTGAACGGAAAGCAGAAGGCAAATCAATTTCCAGGCATACCTTGTAACGCTTTCTTAGTAACAGTGATGCTGAAATTACTTTTTCTATCAAATTCTCAACATGTACACAGCTAAAATGCGGCGTCATAGTATTTTTATTCTACCACATTTTTGCATCTCCAATACGGATTGATTATATATTTCACAATTCTTTTATGTTAGACTGATAAGAAGGTAATGCCCCCCCCTCCCCACTGTTTCAAAGAACTTGTGAAGACTGTATCGTTGGCATTGGGTTATCACTGGTTCTCAGAACATTTGCATGAGCATACAAGTCTGTGTAATCAATTTTCCTTTGACGCTCTAATAATAGAAGGTAATCTGAACCAGTTGCTTTATTATCGAGTTTCGTAGTATATAATTTAGCCTCAAATGTCCCTGTGATAGTTGTAGGCTGGCCTTATTTTTCCCAAAGATATACTACCCGAGCAAGCAGAGCGGAAGTCGAAGTTTCTGAACAGTGCCAATTGTTGAATTGCTGTCGTCACTTCTTTTCCTTATTCTGTCTATTCCACCTGAACTCCAGATTACACGTTATCTATTTTACGTCTTTAGCGCATTCGTCTTTATATGTGATTTGTGCTCTTTGACTTTTTTGTTCTTCGAAAACAAATGATTATGTGCAGTATTAATTAAAACTATTCTTGCAAACTGTAATAAGAAGCAAATACTGTAATATTGACTTGACAGATGTCGAAGATAACATGCTTGACTCTGAACAAAGCTCCACCTGCCGTTCGTTCCCCAGTCAGTTGGTGTTTGTAGAAGTATTTATTGATTGATTATCACAACCATAGAGGAAAACTCAGTTTTAGAAAACGCAATTGCTATAACTATATCGGACTACTATATAGACACTTCTATTTTTGAAAAACCTTTTGTCCTTTAGTAGTCACCGCTTTACACGGGGTTTACCTTTGTTTATACTTGTTTTACACTTTTTAATCTGTACGCCAATGTCATAAATAGTGTTGGTTTGAATTTTAATATTTTCATTGGTTCTGATTTGGAAAAAACTAGAGCGTATAGTTAGTATAAACTCTTTTTCGTGTTGCATTATTAAATATCTCGCAAAATGATGGCTCATCCTTTTGTTAATTTCTACCCTGCAAAACAAATACGAAACGACCCAAACATTTTTTGTAGTTTGCTAATCCGTTTTATATGTGGTCAGCCACTCGAGACTGTCAATCACGACACGTAACACTAACTGTGTGTCGATCAAAATGTCTCTCGAGGTTCTAATGAAAGGAAATACATGGCTTAAGTTTCAAACGATGCTATTCGTAGACTCACCACCAGTAAATATGACTTGCCTTAGTTTTAGGTCACTTATGAGCGCTGCAAGCATCATGGAGTTATTTAATATTTTTTATTTATAACGTGGTTCCCACCGGATTATGTTCCACCGTGTTTGTATGTAAGTCAATAAACCAGTTCACCCATTTCCGTGTATCGAAATAATTGCTGTCGATTATATTATGCTGGGTGTGTTCTGTTGCTCTTTGTCAGGTGGCTCGGCCTTTGCAATCGACCAGTCGCGTCGAACGGAGGTGTATCTCTACCTGACTGAAAGACTCAACTACACCGTTCAGCACTGGTTCCATCTCATACTGACCGTGACCAACGGAGTTCATTCTGCCAGTCGAACGGTATGAAACTATTAATAAAACCTATAGGTTACTTGTTTCATCTCATTTTAATCCTTAATTGGTAATAGCCAACCCAAACAATATGCCTATTTTCTCACGAACAATTTAAGCATCCTCGCATCTCTGTCGATCCACCTGGAGGAAAGGAATTAGGAAACGAGGACAACGCATCATTTGCAGTTGCCTTCCTATATGAATGAAAATTCACTGACATTTGGTTACGAACACTGGAAAACCTGTAGTTTAATTATAGGACTGGAATTATACTGGATCTACCGCTCGACTATGGTATGTCGTCATTTGATTCTGGAAGGCCAATGCTCGATATATAGGAACGAATAGTTTCATTTGATAGTGGAGTTCTAATTTTAAATTATGGAATCCACTGATTGATTAGCAGGATGATATTATTCGATTGTTAAAAGCTACATTTGTACTATTGACACATGCGAAATGTAATATTATGGATTGAAGGTTTTATTTCAACTTTACACTTCGACCTAAAGACCGTCATGGTCAGTCTGCACTTCGTGATACTGCTGAGTCACAAATGTCGAGCGTAACAATTACTGGTGCTGTGACAGGCTCAACAGGTTTTATTCACACTAAATGTGCGGCAGTTCTTAACTCGAAATGGTTGTAATTTGATAGTCACTGTGGTGATCAGCCTGTCTCCGCACAGTACTGGCGCGAGTATGCGGTCCGATGTCTGTGCAAAGAAGGTTCGTTCTTATTTTCCTCATGGTTGATTCAACTCTTTTCTGCCATCCATGATCTCGGCTGTTGAACTTTGTGGCACAGTGGAAATAGCAGCTTTCCTAATTTTCAGCCGATATTTTTTTTATTTATTATTTATCTATCTGTGACCTCAGCACAAAACTATCTGGGGAAGACGATTTATCAGTATACCGGTACCACGTAATGGCAAACCTCGTCAACTAACTTTATACAAGTAAACCATCACGCTGGATTTATAATCATGTATATCAGACGTAAAAAGTGGTGTTCGTTATTTTTTATCCCCATTTCCATCTGATGTTTTCCCTTCTTCCCCCAACACGACTGTTTTTAACTCCCGACTCTCACATAGCCTCCAGCTGAAGCAACACTGTCTTCCACATTCCTTCTCTTTCTTTCTTTGATCAAAATCTTTGCTTTGCAATGTTGGAAATAATCCGGAAACCCGATCCTAAGACAATGCGCTCCACTGGCCAGGCAGTAGGCGAGCTCCATCACCCACCTGCTCGCTTTGATGTTGGCTGCGAGTTCACAGCGGGGTCAGTCGGAGATTGGGCAATCTGGTGTAGGATCGACACCGTACTGCTGGCTGCAGCATACCGGCAGCCAACTACTAGTCAGTTAGCAGCTCCACCGGGAAAAGCAGTGCTTGGATGGGGCATTGTTCGCTCCAGCGGACAACTAGAGTGGGTGCCCAGACAAGTGGGGAGGAAGCGACGATGGATTTACTTTATCCCTAAATGTGGGAAAAGATTTCCACCTCCGCCCCTGTCAGTTTGTTGAGAGGAAACAGTGGGAGGGACTGAGGATGACGAGGGGGCAAAGGAGAGGCGGAGGCTTGGGAAAGAATGTCTACTCCCCGCCTGCTGGCTTACACTACTCCGAAATCAATAATGACGTGCTCACTCACATCAGCGTCTCCTTCACTGGGATTGTCTCGACTTCTACTCACACATACATACAATAGGCATACATTGTTGTGTCGAATGGCTGACTGCCAGTCCGCTGTTGGTTGTCATTCAGGAGGCTTTATCCTGCACTCCAGACTCATTGTTTATTCATCAAAGTTAGTCCTATTTGATGGATTCTGCGGTGTCAGGTGAACTTGTATCCATCCCCACCTATTGCCTTGTTTGTGATGCCTATGAATGTAACATCATTGTTATATGTGCACTAGATAGTTGAATTTCAGCCGGTAAAGTTGTACGGAAACAGATTATGTCTTACATTCCATGTCGGCGATTTTACTTATGGATATTTGCTTAGCCTATTGTTTTCGCATTTACCAAGAAGCGAAATCCAATAGCCGAGGCACTTTACAAAGGTGACGAACGACAAACAGTAATAATCATTTCAATCCTGTTAAACAGGATTTAAATTAACTGTAAAATATATAGCCTTTGTGCATTAATAATTTAGACATTTACACATTATTTTGTCCTATACTATAGCATTTATGAGCTAAGATTGCAATCATTACAACCGTTAGGGCGCATAATGACAACATAACTGTTACACTCTGCGATAACTAAACAAAATAGGTATGCCTGTTGCAAAAGGTCTGTAAAACACTTTTTTGAAGTGTGCTTGAACAGAATATCCCCTTACTACTGTTAGTCAATGAGCGTGAGGTAATTACGTCAGGCTACGGAATTGAACAGATTAATTCTTATAGCTATATGTCACTTATTTATAATTGAGAGGACAATTCATGTACTCCGGCTAAAGTAAATTGTTGAAGAAGTCTTTTGAAAATGGTAGAAAGAGGAGAGGAGAGGAGCGGCGTACAGTATTTGATCTATTGGAAGGAAATCAGCGTCGTAGAAAAAATGGATTAGGACAATTAACTAGAAGTAAAATCCGATCAGAGGAAGATGTAGACCTGTCCATAGACGAATCAGTTTCAAGTTATTTCTGTTTTCCTAATTTTATTTGTTGTATATTTGACCGTTATTGATAAATTGTGATTAATAAAATCAACAGACAGAAATATATTGTGCCACAAACAGTCATTTTTGCTTCCATAACAGCCGCGTTGATATCTTTCCCGGCGTCACACTTTTACGACTGATGCCATTTCGACGGCGTTCCGTGCGGAGAATATGATAAGCGGCTTGATCAGTTTTATGTCAAGTTCACTGGGTAGTCCAGACAAATTGGGACTAGAGAAACTTCCCGGCAGCTCCACTGTGTAACCCCCCGCATCCTATCGTCTTATGGCCTGTTAGGTGTGGCGAAATTACGACTTGAATGCATGCAATCTCTGGCTTCTATGCGCATTTCTAGGGTAACTCTGTTATACCGATCGTACGCTCCAGATTACGTAATCGTGGTTTGTTGATTCCATATTAGGGAGTATTATTGAGAGAACGTGGAGGATTAGGCAGGAAGGGTAGCCCGGAGAGAAAGTTATAACTTTGGAGGAAATAATCAGGGCGGGGGGAAATTGGGTACAGAGTATGATGGCTTCTGTATAAAAACTATTCGTTTTCCACAACACATTTCCAGTTGAATGTGAGTATTGTCGAGTCGAACATGTGGCCGCCACATTTCGAGAAGTCTTCCTATCTGGCCAAGGTGTCCGAATCCGCCCCGCTCGGAGAGGTAGTCGTTCATCTGACCGCCAGTGACCCGGATGGCAGTCCCGACCAGCTCTACTTCTCCCTGGTTGCCTTCAGCCAGAGGGAATCGAGGGGGCTCTTCAAACTCGACGATCGTACTGGTGGGTAGCTCAAAGTGGTTTTTGCCAATTTAAAAAAAAATCAATAACTCAAATTGAACATAAATTACCATTTAGTTTTTGTCAAAAGACATTGCGTACCACGACCGCTATAGAGAAGAAAGACACCACATTAAAATACGTCGCTCGTAATAAACTGTATGAGCTCGAGAAATCAGACGAGAGTGCCAGCAGACGAGAATAAATCATATCTGCTCCTCACCTCGTGCATGAAAAGTGGCGGTCTCGTTTGTTTTGATACAGTCTCCCCTCTCTCTCCTTACTTTGACATTCTTTTGCTATCTCAAACAAGACTAATGCAGTCTGCCAAGCAGCTTTCTCCAACGCGCGCGAACTGCCTGTCTTCTTTCTGTGACCCTACACGGTCGTGCTTCGTCGTAGAACAGGCTAATTTAAGGGAAAGTTACGTTTGATTCTTCTCCTTTTTTGTCTGTCCCTCTTTCCCTTTCAGACTTACTGACATATTTTTACTCGTACGCTTTGGTTGTCACAGGCGGGTTAAAATTTGAAGTAATCGGTTTTGCAAATCTTAATTATGAAAATCTTTTGTCCACTGTAGATATCAGATATATTATTTAATAATAGTAATGGTGGATTGAGATGTTTTAGATGTTAGTCAGACCTTAGTCTATACTGACCATCTGATTACCAGATTTATCCTCGAGGTTTCATTTGTTCAGACATTGCGTGCTCAGGAAATGTTTCTAAATAAAAAGATCCTAAAAATAAATGAATTAAATAAACTTGAAGCTATAGTCAGCAGATTTACATAAAAGAAATGAATAATATGGCAAGATCCAGAAGCGAAATGTACAAAAAGTACAACTCTAATAAAAATCCAAAAGTAGAGTTGAGAAATAGAGCTCACTTTTCTACTGAAAGATTTAACCTAGAAAGGCAAAAAACATTCTTATTCAGATGCAAAAAAATAGAATAACCTGCCACAATAAATTAAAAGATTAAATAAAAAGTCCCTCTTTAAAAATAAAATAAAAACTTATATTTTAAATAACTAAAAATAAAATTAGTGCTTTATATTTTTGGGGGTGCCAGCTAGATAGAATTGTTTCTCCTCAGGCACCCCTAGCCACAAAAAGGGCTTTGTGTGATGTAGAATTTATTTCCTTACAATACAAACTAGTTACATCAATGTTTCGTTTTATGTTTAATGTTTTTTGGGTTAGTTTATTTTGTTATTGTTCATTTGTTCATTGTTTGTACTGTACAATTTATTTAATTATTTCAGCCCTGGTGTAAATTTAAAAAAGTGAAATTTGGTTTCAAAACACAACTGGCAAAGAAAATCAGTTAGACAAAGAAAGGAAAGAAAAATGACAGTCGTTCATATTGACGAACCAGAAGATGGCACAGAATATTTCGGGCAGTCATTTCTGTTTTAGGTTGTAATGAACTCAAGGAAAGAGGTTTTCCGGTCAGACTGTATCGCGAATAAAAATCAAAGTTACCGAGCATATATCTAATTATACGTGTCAGTTTCCCACTGTCAACCTAATCAACCCAGTGATTGATTCTCTATCTCTCTTTTCATTTCGATGTAGTCATGTAGTCTAAAAGAAGTTTTGCCTGTCTCCCTACAGGAGTTCTGACGATCGCCAAGCCTTTGGATCACGAACAGGGAGCTGAGCACATTCTTCTCGCCTCTGTTCGCGATTCGGGCAGTCCTCTGTTGTCGGCCTTCACAAAAATCATCGTCACCGTATCGGACGCTAATGAGTACTCCCCACAGTTCCTGATTAGACCGCGTAACGTCTCCCATCAGGAGATTGGGCGGCCAAAGGCAGCCGCCGCCGCCGCCCACGTTTCGGTTGTGCTGAGCACCAGTCCGCTGGGAGCAACGGCAGCACGCATGGCAGCATTCGATGCTGATTCCGGACAAAATGGGAAAGTTACCTACAGCATCGTTGAAGGTGAGCAGCATGCAGTTTCAAATGATCCTGGCTATATCTACTGAATTGGGCACCTTTGGAGGGAGATTTTTAATGAAGAAGTTTTCTACGTGAACTCAAAAGCTTTCCTCATATTTCACGCGATCTGTGTTGGAAATTGAAAATGTTTCTCTTATTTCTGCGGTAAAAATGTCTGCATTTCCTTGGAATTAAGATTTTATCAGATCTCGCGTGAGATTGTTACCATGGAGATGTTCGTTGCCGCATGTGTTTTCGCGTGACATTTATGTCATACAAAATGAGGTTATTCACAGGTGAAGTAAGCAGGAGGGGTGTGTAAGAAACCGATGCTCCGTGGAAATGGAATACTTGGAGCAAGTGTCTGGATTGAGTGGGAGTTGCTGGAATCATCCCGCGTCTTGTCTCAAGAAGGGAGCAGTTATAATATTACCATATCCTTCCACATCAGGTGGTATGTCAGAGGTCAATGATGTACCGCTGGAGTTGAAAGTTCCGGAAGATTCAGTCCATTTCGAACCACACGATAACTAGTCCATTATAATTGTAGGCGATTTTTATTGAGTGCTTGAGACACGCAGGAAGTTAGGGGAAAGGAGAAGGACTGCATTCCTGAACAGATCCAAGGCTGTGAGCAAGTTCGTTGCCTGAGAAGTCGGTGTAGCCTGGTACCAACTGGAGATGGTTTAGGAGACCGTGAATTGTGGACTGAATACATGGTGTTGGTAGAAGCAGGTGAGTGAGCAGAAAGCCGGTAGAGTAAGTGGAGACCAGTATGTTGTAGTGTGCCCTCATGCAGCCGCCTTCTCGTGGCGGAGTTGTTCTGGTCCGGCAGGCAAAGTTCTGCGTTACCTGGGACCTCCTACGGTTTCTCTCTTCCCTCTATCCCCCTCTTTCTGACTTTCCGCCTTTTCTCTTTCTCTAATCTCCTTTTTCTCTCTAGCTTCTCTCTTTCTTTCTTTCCTCCTTTTCTTCTCACTAGTTTTTCGTATTTTTCTCACTCTTCTCTCCTCGAGCAGGAATTTTACAACAAAATCAAGTTGTAGTGATTGGGTTGGATTACCATATCCAGAGGATATGAGAGGCGAAGACCAGTTGACTCTTATGTGTAGCTGCTTTTCATTTTCTGTTTTAGGGAATGCGAACAAGCTGTTCAATATCGATCCCGACACCGGCTTAGTCTACATCGCTCGCTCCCTGCTCGACTACGAGAATTCCGAGCAGCGCCTATCGATCCGGGCTGCCGATGGCGGTCAACCGCCCAAGACCAATCAGACCTGGCTGCTTATTCGTATCCAGGACCCCGGTTTGCTCGGCGTGGGCATCAGCCCGCCCATCTTTCCCCAGTCCAAGTACGAGTTGACGATTCGGGAGAACCGGCCCTCAGGCTCGGTCGTGGCCTGCTTCCCGGCCGAAACCAACGGTCCGACCTTCTACAGACTGCTACCCAAAGGCAACGAGCTGGATTTGTTCGGGGTAATGGAGATGACCGGATCCCTCATTGTCAAGACACTGGTGGATCGGGAGCGACACGGCGAGGTGTTTCGCCTCACCCTGGAGACGTTCGGGCTCAACGGCGTGATGGATCCCCACGGCAGATCCAGAGTTTCACTCAAGGTGAGAACTGGGAGGAATAACCATAGCTTTTGTGAAGTTCTAAAATACTAATGTGTCCACTGGAAAATGTACGGCATCGTCTTTTATCAATTTACATACTGATAAATTTAAAAAAAATCGTCAACCTGATTGGCGCCTGGCGGTTCATGTTACATCGCTCCACGCAATACCTAAACGTCTTTAGAATTGTTTTATTCAAATTTCGCAACCGGTTTCGGATACAGTATTCATTTGAAAGGGTTTTTATCATATTCTAAAAGTCTTACATCAAGGAATTACAAATCTGGTTGATTTAAACAAAGGATATGAAACAGAACGATACCATTAATTAAAAACTTTAACAACCTGGAACTCTCGATTAAGGAGGTTCTATTGATAAAAACTGAGAAACTTCCATTGAATAATTCCCTAAATAACTACGGTGCTTCTTTTTTCCTTAAAGTTTTCAATTAACTGTACATATCATTCTGTTTCATATCCCTTGTTTAAATCAATAGAATTTGTGATCCTTTGATGTTCGACTTTCCCAAAATATGTGATAAAAGCCCTTGAAATGTATATTGTTAATCCGAAACTGGTCGGTAAATTTTAATAATCCATTTTTAATTTAGGATTTGTTCCCCTTTTTCTTTTAATTCTTTATCCTAATGCCAACACTTCACCCGTGTTTAGGTAATAACCGAACTTTCGTTTTTAGCAGAATGTCCATGTATTACTTCTTGGAGCGCTTTCTGGAGCAACCGAGTGGATGATGAAACATGAATTGAGAAAGCCCGGAAGTTGTAAAGAAGGATGATTGAGCAAGAGATGTGGGTTACTTGCTGACATCTGATGGCGGCACTGGCATCTTCGGGTTCATCTTCGGAACGAAAACGTTGAAATCACCACCAAGAAGCCTGACCAGAATTGTATAGTTGCTTCTCTGAGTCTCTGTGTTCAGCAATAAGGAGTGTTCAAATATTTGTGTTTTATTGTGAAGCTGTCCTTCCCCGTCTGGTAGATTTACGTGTTGGATGAAAACGACAACTCTCCGCGTTTCCTCACGACGAGCCTCCAAGAAAGTCTGGTTAGCGAGGCCGTCCCCGTCGGTACGGTCCTCCGAGATCTCCGCGGCTATCCGATCAGTCTACGTGCTGTTGATCCTGACTTCGGTCCCAACGGCCAGGTCCGCTATCGCATCGTGGGCAGCAGCTTGGCCGCGCGCTATTTCCGCCTGGACCCGGTCACCGGGGTGCTGACCACCAAAGCCCCATTGAACCGGGAGACCAATCCGGAGTTCAGCTTTCGTGTCCTGGCCTCGGATGCCGGCACTCCGGCTCGCACGGCCGATGTTCCCGCTCGCATCCGTGTTCGCCTGACCGATGTCAACGACAACCCGCCTCGCTTCCTGAACGCGCCGTACTCGGACACCCTCATCCTGCCCACTTTCCCCGGTGCCCTAGTGACCACTTTGCGAACTGAAGATCCTGATCTGAATAGCACGGTGAGAACCGCAGTCCAATCGCAAAGCTATTCGGTAACCTCTGGGTTGCCTGTCTTGTAGTTACAGCCTACATTTTATTAATCGGTTTCCTCCATATTAACAGCCATTTCAGAGCGTGGTCTGGTGGATTTGGGCTCCATATTCATTTCACTGTCTCATTTAGTCTGAAGCTCGCGACCTTGTTTTTTAACAGTTGAAAATTATTTTATACTCCGGTAGATGAAAAGCTCATTTCGTTTCAAACTAACGTGTTCCCTCTCCGCTTTACAACAGATAATGAAGGACATACGATCATTAATAAGCTGTCTCTGCTCTGCCTATATATGGCGACTCTCCATTCAGGTCAACAAATTAACCTAGTAACATGATCAGAGTCACTTTGATTATTATATGAAAAACTTGTGCCGGCTTTGAGGAGATAGTTGGAAGGGTTCTGTTTTGCTTTAAGTTGATAAATAGTACCAGCCATTGCGGAATCGATTAGCGACACGTGCGAGTCTCCTGTATCTATTGTATCTAGTGGTATGAAAAAGATTTTCCCGTCCTTTTGTGAACAGTGACTGATGGGCTAAAGTGTGTATTGTTGTATGTTAATCAGAATTTAGTAGCTCAACCCTATAGTCGATTCGACCCAAAGAAAACTTTATCCTGCTTGTAATTTTTACTTTTCCTATCTAACCAGAGTGGAAGAAATGCAGGAAGGCATTGCCACTTTCCATATTGATTTTGTAGTTCTCTCTCCGTCTTCAACCGGATGTCCGATTTAATGATTGTTGCCATTAGATGGCGCAAACCGAAAAGTATTTTCGACGTCATTTCTTATTAGAGGTGTACAGTTCAATTTGAAGTGAAAGGAGTTTGTTCCCCCCCCCTTTTCAGCTCTCCAGCTAGTAGTTTGCTGTGCCGCTGGTCAAACCTCCCCTTCGCTTTTTATGTGTCGTTGCCGTTCTGGGAACGTTCCGCCGTGTCTGATTAGCTCACTTGCCGGCCGGTTGTACTGGCGACCTTAGGCAAACATGATGTCGAATAACACGGTTGGACTAATTGAATTAAGTCTTTGGGGCCAAGGGGGACGGAGATCTTCTGCTGGAATGATACGCGCTTTTGCTTAGTTATGTCATGTTTCACTCCGGAGAAATACCAACACGTGCACTCAGACATCAGATGATCATAGCTCCCAATGGGGAGGAATTGGCGCAGGATGAGGGTACAACCAACGATGTGTGGGTGATGCCCGATCTACCTCCCACCTCGTGTTTCACAGAGACCCTCTCACCTCTGCGTAGTGTGTACTCGCGAAAATTTCCATTTAGACGCTCTGGTACTTTTATTGTTTTCCCTTCCTATTTCGTGACATTTGAATCCTGCAATAAAATTTATTCTAAATTATTTTTAAAAGAATTTTTAGTAAAATGTATCTTAAGTCGTCGCTAAGATTTCGTTTGCACCACATCAGTTCATACAGGTATAAGAAGCTAACGTCTGTTCGTGGACTTTCCATCGTCGAAGAATTCCAGAAAAGCGACGACACTTTTTTTATCGTGCACAAAAGTAAAACAAGCGTACATCATTCATGACTGGCGTCGGCTTAAATGCATTGTATGGGGCAAATGTTTTCATTTTAGACTGACAGTAATAAAATGTGTTTAGGGGAATTTCAAATTGATAACATAGTCGATTTGTCAATTGGCTCGGGGAAGAATAAAGTACGAATTAGTGGGATAAAGGTAAACAGAGAAATAGACGCTGGGAAAGATCATCCGTACGCGAAAATGCACCTTCTAAAATGTTATGAACTTTTAATGCATAACGTAAGTGGGGATTTAGGTTAAAATGCACGTTCCGAAGTCAGATCAATCAGCGTATGCATCATTAGAATAAAGAGACCAGTACGTAGGCACCCCAAAGATGCTATTTAGATTTGTAGTTAATCAAACTAGAGACAGGTGAAGAGTGGTACTTCATATTTTTACGTGTTATTCTACGTCATGAAAAAGAGTTCTACCTTAATTTTATTTTCATAATTTTGTATTATTTTACTGGGTGTGGTGCTCCTGCTTGTACTTAGATAGAGTAAGATATCCAAATATGTTTTCTTTACCTGTTCAACCATTGAAAGGTATTAGAAGATATTAGAAGACGTCGGAAAACTGTTTATTGAGGGGTCGCCCTTAATGGCGATATCTTCCTAATCGATGGCACTGAAGTTTATACTTGCAGGCCGTTGTACTACTCAAGTTAAACAGAATATCGACAACATATCGACGGGTTAGAGGCGGTGACTTTAGTATCTTTACAGAGTTCTTTTGTACAATGAGTGTGTGAATAATCTCATTCGGTACTATACGTATATCGGCGATATCAAATGACACTCAGCTGTTTAAATAGGATGAGGAACCGTTTTTTCTGTTATTTTTTCTACACTATCGAATGTATTTATTTTTGTATCCTTCCCCGTTATCTAACTTCCAAGATCTCACTGCGAATCGTAGAAGGAAACGAAGACGGCCACTTTCGATTGGAGGAAAGCACCGGTCGGATTGTTGTGGCCAATGAGGGGATTGCTAAAGGCCGAATTTTCAGTCTTCTGCTGGAGGCCAGCGATTCGCTGTACACTGCGACAGCCTCAGCGACCATTCATTGTCGACACCTCATTGGCAATCGGATTAACCTGGTTAAAGACAACCTGGTGGTCGTGGTCGAGGAAAACACTCCGCCGGGTGGGATAATTTTTTTTTCTGTACTACTTTACTATTTTTGGGGGGGGGGGAAGCGAGAAGAGGAAGAATGAGTTGGTTGGTTCTATCGCACCGTCCAGACCCCCAATATGGACCATAAACGATCTCCGTTAGGTCGGCAACTTTCCCCACTGGCTTGTATGGCTCACCGAGATTAGGCACGCGGAGACGCAAAACGTGTCACCACAGAGCCGCCCAAGAGGCATCTTTAGCGTTTAGACTACGTCGGTGTTTGCATGCCCTTACGAGGGTCCCAATTCCGTGCAGTCTATTTATACACGAGGGCGGGAGCTCCCTGCGCCCGTGTCGTTCGCTGAACCTTACTGGCGTAATCTCTTTGCGACGTACCAGCTTATAGGGCAGACAACTCTCGCCGCGTGAAAGTGACTCCAGACGACTTGAGGAATGAGCCCGAATAACCTTGACGGTCCTAAAGAAGAAGGTGGCTGTTCGCAGTTGCCGTGTTACTTCAGTCTTCTGGTCTAGTTAGCTTAAGAGAGTCGGAAGAAGGAGTTTGTCAGTGAGTATGCATTTTCTGTCTATGAAAGAAAAAGATGGTAAGCAGGAAAGATACTTAACGGTAAAAGGGGATGAAAAGGGGGAAGTAGGTAAATGTGTGTAGCGCGGGGATGCTTGAGATCAAACGACTGAGGTGGAGAGAAGAGGAATGGAAAGAGTTTGTCTGAGAGAGGGCGACGGAAAAAGAGTGTGTGAGAGAGGGTGGTGGAAAAGGTGTGTGTGAGAGAGGGTGATGGAAAAAGTGTGTGTGAGAGAGGGCGACGGAAAGAGAATGTATGAGAAAGGGTGATGAAAAAAGTATGTATGAGAGAGGGTGATAGTGATATAAAGAGTGTGAGAGAGCGCGATGGATTAAGTATTTGAAAGAGGGCGATGGAAAAGAGAGAGAGAGAGAGAGGTCGATTGAAAGAGAATGTGAGAGAGAGAGCGCGCGCGATAGAAAGTGTGTATGAGAGCGAGAGGGCAATGGAAAGAGACTGAGTGAGGGAGGGCGATAGAAAACGAG
This sequence comes from Nematoplana nigrocapitula, assembly GCA_032274565.1. NCBI lineage: Eukaryota > Metazoa > Platyhelminthes > Proseriata > Nematoplanidae > Nematoplana > Nematoplana nigrocapitula. The sequence continues at coordinate 21,023 of JAUYWV010109151.1, forward strand.
TGAGTGAGAGCGCGGTAGAAAGAGAGAGGTCGATAGAAAGAGAGCGAGAGAGGACGATGGAAAGAGTGTATGAGAACGAGAGGGCGATAGAAAAAGTGAGTGAGGGAGGGCGATAGAAAGAGAGTGAGCGAGAGAGCGCATTAGAAAGAGAGTGGGCGATAGAAAGAGAGTGAGCGAGAGAGTACGACGGAAGGAGAGAGAGAGTGCGATTAAAAGAGAGTGAGAGGGGGGCGATGGAAAGAGTTTATGAGATCGAGAGGGCGATAGAAAGAGTGTTCGAGAGCGAGAGGGCGATAGAAAGAGTGGTCTGAGCGAGAGGGCGATAGAAAGAGTGTGCGAGAGCGAGAGGGCGATAGAAAGAGTGGTCTGAGCGAGAGGGCGATAGAAAGAGTGTGTGAGCGCGAGAAGGCGAGAGAAAGAAAGTGAGCAAGAGATGGCGTATTGGACGATATACATCACGTTTTAACGGACTGTGTCCAAGGGACTGGAGTGCGGGAATCCCTGTTCGGCCTCATCCCGAGCTTGGAGAGCCCTGAGCAACCCTAACGATACTATGAGACTCCTGCGAGGGATGTTCCGCCTTCAATAGGCAGAGCCCCGCCATATCCGCACCGGTTTGGAGCGGGAACGGTGCGACCCGGAGAAAAAGGGAGAAGGAAGAGAAAGAGGGCGATTAAAAGAGAGTATATGAGAGAGGTTTGGAATGGTTGGTAATAATGATAAAATGATAGGGAGGAAGATAGTGCCTGTACCTCGATGAATGAGAAAGGAGGGAGGGAGGGAAGTGGAGCGATGAAACCGATTAGTGCATTTGCTGACAAGCTTGAATTTCACACGAAATGACCGGAGATCACGTAGTGAAAGAGGCGGCATTACTTGTAGTTACAGGAGTTATGAATGAAACATTTTTGAAAGTAGAAGGGACATATGCTGTGAGGTAGGATATACTCTCTTGTACATAAGAGGATTTATGACAATATGTGTGAGTGTGTAAATTGGACTACTATTTTGGACACTAATTCTTTTACGTTATTTGAAAAGAATCTTCGGTGAATATTATCGAGTTTATTTCTATATTTACAACATACATCGAAGCGATAACGTTAGTTTCTGTTTGTTTTATCAACTGTTAATTATAAATTATTAACACATCATATGGTAGGAAAACCATTCACATGAATGCTATTTACCGAAGGGTGGAGTGGTACAGTTTTTTTTATTAAGTTTATTTATTTTGACCTCATTCGCCAAATTTCAGGTAAACGTGTGGCAACATTACAAATTCGCTATCCCTCGCCCGAAGAAGTATTTCGCTTCACCCTGCTGAGTCCCACACCCTACTTCGAATTGGACGAGTTTACCGGCGTCCTGCGGACCTCCACTCGGGCCCTGGATCGGGAGGGACCCAGCGGTAGGGAGTTGGGTCTCCTTGTGTTGGTGCGGGACCGAAGACAGCGACTGGCGCATGCCAGAATCACTGTGAAAATTGCCGATATCAATGATAACCCGCCCGTCTTTGTTGATTTGCCCTATCATGCAATTCTCTTCACCGAAAGTAGTGGAGCAAAACGGGAAGCATTCCAGGTAAATGGATATTTACACGTCATATATATTTTTGTATTGATTTTATTGATTCTCACTGTCAGTCCAGTCCAGTCCTTTCCATGAAGCGTTCCAGTTGTGCTGAGGAGAAGTGTAGACGGAGTCGTACTGAATTGATGTGGAAACTAATAGAGGACATGGGAAAGGACGAGTGGGAGTGGGACAGACTTATTTAAGATGACAGAAAAGCAGGGATAAAGAAGTCAAACCTGGGTAAGTGATAAACAACCATAATGATGATGCATTCACCATATATATATACCACTATAGAAGTTTCAGTCGCATAACCAATGTTTATCAAGGGATACGTTATTTGATCTTTTTGAATAGACAAGGCGAACCCCCTCCGAGGTTCATAATACTTTAGGAAGTTTGAGTATCGTTTGGGTGAGGGCTGGTGTCTATCTCAATCACACAGCTTCATTTCGGCGATATTAAACGTTTTAGCATTCCTTCTGAGCACGGATCTTTCAGAAAACCCCGGATGGGTGCCTCGTATCTAAGGACTCCTTGGCTGTTGTCATTCGCGCTTTTCTGTTAACAGTGAGACATTTCATATTGCCATGGAGAAGATTAAACATAATTGAGAGGTGGCCGTCAATTCATGCGCAGTGTGGTCCTCATTTAACCACTTCTCACTTTTTTATGGTGAGCAGCCGCTCGTGCCTCAACTTATTGGCGATCCCTAGGCCATCTTTGAGATGGTGCAAAGAGCCTACCGAATCGGCTGCACCTGGCCTGAAGGTTTTGTAGCGCCGATATCTGGTTGAGCGTGATCAGGTTAAACAGTTTGATGCCTGTATGGTTGGTTGGTTGGCGCTGTTCTGATAACAGTCTAACATGTACTGTATTGCCATGGAGTATTTAAAACATCTTTGAGATTGTGATTGATCGGGTTCGTAAATACCTGCAGATTCTAACCCTCAGCTCACTCGATCACTTCTCTTGGGAGCTATCATGTTAACCTCCAGCGCATTTACGCTCTGTAAGTTCTTTGTATATGTACTGTATGTCTCAACCTATTTTATGTGTCATATAGCCTTCTACTACTCTTCGAAGCGCAAAAGCGGTGTCAAGCCACCATTAGGAGTTTGATTCAAAACTACTAGTTGCATCTGTCATATTTGTAGATAAGCAGGGGAATGGGTTTCTCAACGTAAATATAAGGCAATTGATTGACTATTACCCCATGAGACTGTTCTGCATCCTTCTGTTATTAACCTTTTCCTCTCGATGTCACTCGATACGGAACCCGAAGTGAGTGTGGTCGAAGAGGCTATACGCCATTTTGTGTCTCACTCACTGCCTCGTTCTTGTCGACGATATTTGTAGCGAACGCTATAATTTTTTTGCATGTGGTGGCGGTGGTGGCGTGTTGGTAAACCCCCGTCTGAATTTGTTATTCAGTTTATCGAGGAGATGGAGCGTGCGGGGGAGACTTTTGACCTTATATCTCTTCCTTCCAGCAAGCACCCTTACCCAGAGTTAACCTCCCGGCGGTTCTGCACTATGCAGATTCCGCCTCCTCTACTGCTGCTACAACCACACCACTCCTGGTGAGAGGGGGCTGACAGGCGTCGGGAGCTTCAGTCTAGGGTAGTCGGATCAAAGAGTTTATGCTATTGATAGTTTTCCATACTACCTCCCTAGCGATCTTAATAGTATGCGCTGTTTTCCACGGGGCTTTTCTAATTGATAGCGAAAATCGCCTCGCTTTGAAATCGGTCTGTCCCCCGGGAAGTTTTATCTTATAGAGTTAGCCGCCAGAAAATTGGCAAGTATAATTCATTTACAATAAATGAATCGGATCGCTTCTATATACTTCGCGTAGATATGTCGGTGTAACTTGAGACTGCTGCCTACTAACATGATGTAGATTGGCACTTTGGAGCAAAGGGAAAGAGCAGCGATAATTTATCCTTTCTGTAGTCGCTTCACCCCGATTCTGTTGCCAAGTTGGATGGAGCGTTGGACGGATGAGATCAGTGAAAAAAATGGGCAATATTATGCATAGTTCCTCTTCCCCTTAGTCAGTGCAACTCGGAAATTTTTGTTGGCACTTTACTGGTCGGAGAAACAGAATATTCAGTATGTTTTTTTAGGAATTTGATGTATCCTCAGAATGTGAACCAATGGAGAGCTTGCAACAATAATGATTATTGTATGTTCGCTATCTCCGCCTAGACCATCAAACATCTTTTTAATGACTTGGTACAACATACGCTATGTTCTGATATATTCATTCATATGGCTGCCACAGGTTCCGTTTTAAGGGTCTTTTAGACCCGTGTTAGACTAACAAAACGTTACATTATTTTTATACCTGTTATTGATATGCGATCTCAAAGAAATTGTTTGGAGCTAAGAATACCTTGCGCCGCAGTTAAACCACTACTGACCAATCATATTGCTTTCACCATTATTGGTTGTTGATTGATTTTTTAACTTATTTATTCTCAACGATGCATGTATATGCAAACATTAATTACACGGAGGAAATGAAAGCTTCTGGTCTTATAATTTCGCAATTGGATCTGCTTTACGGGTGGACAACAAGCTTGCGTCAAAGTGCTACTCGCTACCATTGATCAACATAACAAAAATAACAACCGTCAAACAAACTATCTTAACATAGGACATATTGAAAAAACAGCATACTATTTCGTCCTCAAGAGTCTTATTCTGTAGCATAATAATGTCGCATTGCAGCAATCGCTTTTTGCGGAATTCAAATTCCCCATTCTGTTGTAAATTGATTTAGCATTGCTTCGTTTAGATAAAATCAGTTAATAAATTGATCAATAAATCAATAATGGGAAATGCAACATGATTGGTCAATGGTGAAAATGTAAAAGCGCGTTCGTTTGAGGCCACTCGCGACGCACTGCGATGTCAGGATCTCGAGTTTTAGTGAACAAACAAACAAACAAACAATGAAAAATAAATAAATATACAGTATATATATATTTATCGTTGAGCAGATGCTTGGACATAAAAACACTACAAGCTACACGCGCGTGTACATATTGTTGGCCATACCTTGTCGATGACTAATTATGTAATCCTCTTTCAGTGTTTATCACAAACAACCGACTAATATTAACTCGGCAGAGCGTCTTGGTCCGCCATTTTCTATATCTCGCGGTTGGATTAGGCAGTAAAGTCTCAGGCCAGCTTCTCTGTATTGCTATTGTTTATTTATGTCTGTGTACCTACATGTGTAAATAAATCTGGTCAGCTGTATAGTTACACATGGTTAGTCGGGGAGGAAGTCGGCCGGTCAAAATAATATGCCAGCTGGTTCATTCAGATTTGACCTAGTGATTACACACACCCCCATTCCCAAAGAACCTTAAACTATGACTACCACAGTTCGTCGATCGTGTATGGCCACAGCTATAGTTGTTTTACAATAGTTTTTTGTTTATGATTTTCTTTTTAGCTGTCCGTTCAATATATGGACCCCATCGTCATATATTTTGGGTGTCGTGCTTTTATGGCTATAAGTCGGAAACTTAAAAGAAGCACATTTCATTGTGCCAGCAACGAGGATCTAGGATTGGGTTTCAAGCAGTGTTGAAAAATACAAGCAAACTGGTGATTGGTTATAAGGGAATAAAACGGCTAAACGATGAACTGGTTAATGGTCTTTCGGATTTGCTAGTTGAGAACCCACAGTTGACACTTGAACAAATGCTGGAGTAGGTTATTAAAATATAATTATCATGATGTCACTGTTTCTCCATCTACCATTTCACGGTGTTTCAATGTTAAAATGCCATTATCAAACTGAAATGACCAATTCAAATGATAACTGGATTGACGCAAAAATTATGTACGTTGTACATCTGCACAATTTAGAGGAAATAAATAAGTTCGTTTTATTTGTCTATGTAAGTAATGTAAACATATTTTTTGTTTAAGTTCGAGCGTAAATGTGGTAGCTTTAGATGGGAAATGTTCAAAGCATTGAGGGGGACTTTATGAATGATGTTGCTTGGCAACCCGCGTATTCATACGATCAAGTGGTTATTGTTATTGACAACGTACCTTGCCACAGCCGTGTAGAAAGTGTGTGACGATTTTCCAGGACTGATGCCTGTTCGACTTCCTACTTATTCGCCGATGTTAAATGCAATTGAACGAGCATGAAAAGTAATCAAGTAAACAAATGAAACAGACTTTTGCTTCCCAAACCATTTCACCGCCTCCTCAAGGTGTCACCAAGTCAAAATGGATACTACGATAGTACGTTCAAAGCCTATCGACAACTGAAAAAATGCAGTGACACCACCAAGAGCTCTGAATGTCACCGGTGTTACTCAGAAGTATACTCTAGGATACTCCACGAACCTCGAATATTTTCAATTTGAACAATACCTTGTGATTGAAATCTGTTTCTCTGTGTGACACTAATTAGCAGTTTAAACCATTTTCAAGTGGTTCTAATTTGTTTGCAAATTTCTTATTAAATTTGTTTCTTTTTTATTTTAAAGACAATTTTTTAAATACCTTGTAAGAGTTTTAAATCACATGCAAGCTAGATAACTTGTCAGAATATTTAATTTGGCTGGCAAATGGTGTAGAATTGTTGTTCTAACGCTTCGGTCGACCTGGTCGCCTGTTTTGAAAATGTTTCCCAATTATGTCCTCTTACATGACCATGTCTATCATGACCATCATCTATACTAATGTTTATAACTTCTGCTCTCATCCGCCATCAGCATTGTGTAATCTGCATATCGAAGGTTCAGATTTGCCTCCCTTCTAAATAGAATACCACCAATCTCTTTGATTGTTATATGTCAGTTTAAAACTCACCATCTCACCAATGCATTGCAGTTACAACTAACGACTTTTCAATTTTTTCTAATCAGGTGACTGCGATTGACAAAGATCAAGGTGAGAACGGAACTGTTTCCTATCTCATTGACTCGATCATTCCCTCAAGCGATTCTCACGTGGTCCAACTGGATTCCACCACCGGACAAATCATACTCACTAGAAACTTGTCCGCAGACTGGGTTGGCCGAATCATCAGAGTAAGTGGCACACTGTTGAGAACATGGTTCTTAGCGGAACTTAGAAAGATTTGCATCAAACGCATCAAACTTATATTCATTCTTCGATGTTGCGCCAATCTTTATAGTTTGTCCTTACATATTACATGTCTGCGTCACCCATAAATGTTTGTTTATAGGATTACACTGTATATAAACCTAGCTGATATTTGTCAGTGTGTTTTAACCGAAATCTTATTTCCATGATTAGGCAAAGTTTACCGGCGTCATTATGTAGTTTCCCACGCATTATTCATTTTACGTGTTTGTGTCAAGATTGTTTGAATGTCTTTTCTTTCAGATTGTATGCATTGAGAATAGAGAGAGAGAGTGAGAGAGTCGATACTTAACTGATTCGCCCATTTGTGCTGGCGTATTTGCATTTATTTTCTCATTTTATATCTATAGACAGAAAGAAAGCTCATTATCCCTAAATTCGGTAATCTGTCCTTTTCCTAAAGGGGAATTCTCTCGAATTTTTCCTGTAGGAATTGGTGTTTCTCACCTTTATGCTTTTAGTTGTAAAAACAATTGAAAATCGTTTTGCTTGACTGGGAACATTCTTTCAAAGGACAGTCAATCAATTATTGTTTATAAGTGGCATTTGTTTGTTAGTAAGCTGTTATTCCTTAAACAATATATGGATCGTATTATCACTTTATAATTTATTAATCATCCTTCCAGTTGCTTCACAGCCTGGCAGATTCGATGACTTAGCAAATATTCACAAAGTTTATTGTTCCTTCAGACCCGTTATTTCCTATTCCTGATACTTCCTTATAATATCTTGCCGAACTCTTTTATCAATAAGATTCTCCTAATTATTCAATTATGTAGTAATTAACTGCACAACTTCTGAATTGAACTATTTTGTGGAAATCTTTCTATTCATCCACAATACTGTCCTGATTAACCACGATTTTGAAGCTCAGCTTACTAACAATTCTTTCGATGAAATCTTTAAACGTTATGGTTCTCAGTGCCATATCACCTTTGACAACATATATTTTTAAAACCTCTAAAAGTTAACTACTAGTGACAATTTCTCTTTGTCACTTTCATACTTTGAACAAATTAATGGGGTCACAATGGCTATAGTTCCTAACCATTATATTTTTGGCACTTAGAACAAAATTAGCTTTCTCACAGCTTCTCCGATCAATTTATAGAAGATAATATGTTCATGTTATAATTTGTTTCCTTTGACAAAAATCTAATCCTGAGAAGTTTTTAAATTCCCTCTTCCCAAATTGCAAATATGAAATTCACCCGCGAAGCGGGTAATAATTCTATTCCCTTCTTAGATTTTTATCAGTTCACAGAAAAACCTTTTTCGGTCTCATCCTAAATTTGTAAGCCCTTTAATTTAAGTTCTGTCTCCTTGAAAAATTGGCTTCTTCCATAGGAGTTATGCTATTAGTTCTACATGGTTCGACTTTCATAATGAAATGTCCAAGGTTGTTTGGATTTTAATCGGCATAATGGTGCGTTAAAAAGCTTTAATGTTTTTTCCCATATACTATAATACGGATATTTCTGTTTATTTGTAATGTATAAATGTTAAATATTATTTCTTCTTTCAACAATTTGATTGAAGTTGGTTGGTGTAGTAGTATTATTTACAAATTTGAGTGAAAATAATTATACACCTTTGATATTTCTCAGTTAAATACACCTATTAAACTATTTCTCTGAAATCGTTGTATTTGCTAACTTGTTATCGTGTGGGAATTTGCCTAGCTTATTATCGTGTCAAACAGTAAGCTTGTGATATACGAGTTTTGTGAATATTACACGATTGCCAGGAACTCGGGACTGCAGGGCAAAGGAAACGTAATTAATTCTCCTTATGAGTTGTAGGTAAATCCAGGAAGTGGCTCAAGTTGGTTTATGTGGGAAAGTTTGACACAGAGAGAATTTTTTAATTTATTTCTATATTTTATGTTTATAGTTGTGTTCCACTTTGGAAAATGCATTTAGTAGGGGATAGGGGAAATGAAAAATAAGTAATGAAATTGAAAGTGTATTGTTTGGTCAAAGCGGAACTAATTTCATATAACGCTGATTTCACATTTTCGATGACAATCCTATCTATAATTAGAGAAATGTGCGTATGTATGTATTTCTGACCGGTATTTATCTCCCAACTCTCGACGGATTTGCATGCTTCATGACTAAAAAAATGCTACACCAATGGGTAACATTTGAAAAATAGCCACGAGATGCACAATTTCTAATTGAGAGGCCCACAGCAGAAAATACCCAAAAAAACA
>JAUYWV010109152.1:0-21399 GCA_032274565.1 Nematoplana nigrocapitula
AGGGCACACCTCAGCTCCGCGGCTGAGAAGTCCCCACACTCTTCCCCAACCGGCCCATGCTTAAGAGCTTCCTTCCTTAGGACCCTCTTAATTGTTGAGGTTGTCCACGATGGTATCTTCGACTCTGGAGATGGGGCGGTTGTAAGTGCACATCTATTTCAGCTTCTGTAGTATGGACTGACTATCCGCAACAATCCTGACCGCGCCTTCCGCATATTGATCCTAAATATACCAGAGAGCCAATTTCATGGTTTCCATGTCGGCTAGAAAGCGGCTGGTCCCTCTCTCAGCTGGCTGGCATATTCTTTGGACGAAATACGGGTGTTCTGGGCGGCCTGTAGTGTGGTAAAACCACCCCGCCCCTCCGTCTCGGTTACTGTCCCTAGCAGACCAGTCTGTGTAGATCGTTGATAGGAAATCGTTCTATCCCTGGTTTAGGGCCTCCATACCAGCCGCTCAGTTCATCTTCGGATTATCGCTCTTCCTTTTCATGGTCTTCACGAAGCTGATGTTCCCATATTCTTCCCATGGTTTCCTGCCCGCTGTGAATTTCTCTGGCCGCTTGTCACCGAAGATACCTTTCCACTTACCTCTCGTTTTCTGCCTCCAGCTTTTTTGGTTCTCTGTCTCACCTCTTTCTTCTCACATTGGAGTCTGGGGTTACTTTCCTCAACCGGAGAGACTTCTCATAGGCGATGACCTCCATTTGGCACGCCCTTGTGCGTATCGACGGCAAGTCCGCTTCGATCAGGGTGGCTTCAGTTGGGGTGGTTCTGAGCCCCGTGATGGCTCTGGCAGCGTATCACTGGTTCGTTTCCAGTCTTTCCATGTTGCTTTCGGAGATCCACGGGATCCAAGCTGGGGCTGCGTATTCCGCCACTGCTCTCGCTGTACGTAGGTTGACCTCAGGGTCCTCTTGTCATAGCCCCCTAATCGCTTGACTTCGGCGTTTAACCTTTTTGACCACCTCGCTTGCGTGAGCGTCGAAGGTGAGTTGGCGGTCGAACTTGATTCCGAGGAAGACTGGGTTTGGGTTGAATTTAAGCAGGCGTCCGTTGATGGTAACATTGGGTGCCCAGTTGGCTTCTCTGCTATTTGTTGAGAAGAAGCAGACTTCACATTTATTCACCTCTCGGAGTGAGTTTCCATCTTTTGCTTCATCTGGCTACTTCATCCACAGCGCTCTGTATCTTGCTGTTGCTGCTATAGTAATGACACTAATAAAATCATTGAGAAAAGTTTTTATTTTGCTTCAAAAATTGTGGGGGGAAGCAAGCAACAGTCATGATCTGTAGAACGATTTATAGTCTAACTATAGTGTTGAATGAGGTATACAACTTACAAGCATTTTAAGAAATATGGAATGTATAAAAACACGATAGTCAATAAATAGCATGTAATCGGTATAATTAAGTTCAATTCTTCACAATATTTAAATCAAACATAGATAAGAATCTGATGAAAGCAAATGAAAATAATTGCTTAAAGCAAACATAACATATATGCGATCCAAATGGAATAAATAAAACTGACATTAAGATTTTTATGTTAAATTATTCTGAAATTTTTTAATAATATTTAGAAATTACAAAACTAAAATTTATATAAAAAATGGAGAAGTCTATGACAAAATTCCAAAAAAACAGATGAAGCAGTTTCCCCTCACAATTCGAAGTCTTCTTTACTATCCGTTATTTGGCGCTGCTAAAACTTAATTCAAATCTGTCCAAATTTCAAAGTAATTTTGAATGATACTGGCAATGAATTAGTTCAAAACCAAAATGAAGATTGCGACTCTCGTGACTTTCATATCCACTATTGTCGAAGTTTTACTGTTATAGTGACCGCAATGGGGCCAAAAGAGGTCCAAGATAGAGATGCAGCGGCAGCAAAATTTGGCATTTGTTCAATCATCATTTTTATACTTGTGAGGTATACAAAAACCATTGCAATTCTTCTTTTTAGAAGGCTCCAGGTATGGGCTAGGAGGGGATAACTGTATCGATCAATTAGGTATCTGTATAAAATACAAAGGTTCACCGTTAAATGCGTGTCTGAATAATTTTCATAATTTACAGAATTTCGCACTGATTGGAACAATCGATAAAAAATATAAAAAGATGAGAGTTGCAAGCATGATACAATGAAAAGTTAGATACGAGGTGAAGCATCGATGTTTAAATGAGTCAAATGTTTACTAAAATATAGTCAACTATATTGTGTGTCTCTCATACCTTCTGAGGCCACAGAATGTTTACCAAATTATGTGAATTTGAGTATTCTTGAACTCTATCGACACGACGTCTGTTGTCGTTCTCTGAAAAAATAGGGATCCCAATTAGAACAAACACCATTCTATATACACAAAAGCATCATCCGTATACAAAATGACTCAATTTCAACTTGATCATAGTCAAAATACTAAAATGGCGGAGATATTGATATGGAAGTCAAGGATGGTGGAAGATTATAAATGTCAGAGATGATAAGTCACAAGATCCTACCTGTGGCAAAGGAATAGTTTTACAAAAGTAGACGAGTAAATACTGATAAAATCTGCAATATGCTTGATATTTTATTAAAAATTTGTGCGGCGGTACACTGAGAAGAAATGTGGAAGCTGGTTAGAATAAAGTCGGAGAGAAAACACTTTTTCTATGGCCGACGAGAAGCGGCAAAACTGACTCAGGTAGTGCAGTCTAAGGAATCCTCCTCTCCGCTATCAGTTCGTATATACAATAAAATATTAGACTTTGGATCATGAGGGGAAAAGAGCAACAACACAATCCAACTCGGAACTTGAGAGCAGTCCCTCAAGTCTCGACCTCAAAGTCCTCTGCTCAATGCTAATATGGGAAATGCATAAAACAAGGAGAAAAGAAGTGGTCATCTCTATCTGTGGTGCTGGGCACATCGGACAATTTTTGCTCCAGCAGCGTCTTCAGCTTTCTTCACTTGATATTACAACGTTTCAGATAATCGCGGGAAGTTGCACTTTGAGTGTTCTTGACCTTCCTTCCTTTTCTCCGCAGGTACTTTGGGCAAAAGCAGTACTCGTCTAAGGCATCGTTTGTAGAAGACATCTACATAGTTTCTTTGTCATGCGTGCGTGCTGCATTCTTCCACGACTCACTGCCATAGATCAAATCTTCATTATATGGTATTAATCAAAATTGTTGTTCATATAGTTCGCATTCGCTAAAATGCCGTCGTCACCTTCCATATTCTGCAGTACAGACCCACCCGTCATTACTATAGTCACACACTCCAAAGTAAAATGTCTTTAAAATGTTTTTGCCCAAACGGGTATTTCTGTTGTCACTTCAATCCATTTTCTCTAACTCGTATTCGCAGTCTTATAAATACTTTTCCACACAGTAGTCTGTCCGCAACTACACCTTTTGTTGGTCGAATTGTTAACTTTTCAGATGAAGTTCTGGTCAGAATGAGAACAGTTTACGGTAGTTCACTGGTGCTTTTATATACTACCTATGTACTGTACATTCCCAATGCTTCAACATCTCCCAGCCGGGGCATTACCAAAGCATGTTTTAACCAGTGACGGATAATGCGCCATAACACTCAAGACTTGCGGAATGTACCGCAACATATCCTCGGCAAATCATATAGTTAAACTCGGACCATATTCGCCGATGTTGAACCCAATATCGTAACTATATGGAGAAAAAATTAAAGCCAGCATCAAGCGTGGACTGAGCAGCGGCTTTCGTACATATACGCCGGGCTCAAAATTGGCCTCTGAGAAAAATCCGGAAAATATCAATCAATCTCCTATGGTACAGGGCTACGCGGTAATGATAAAAATGAGCCCCGGAAATCCGGAAAATATCGAGCCCTGTATACGTGGAGAACTTAATTGATTACTTCAGGATTGTGTGAAAGCTGTCCAACACAGCACATCATTTTTGCGTCTGCTTTAAATATAAGCGACATAGAAGTTGGGGCATGATCCTCAACTTGATTAATTTATTACACGGAACCCTATAGTTTCAACGTTTAACACGCTCATCTTGTTCTGTTGTTTATCATGTTGCACTTATTAATTGATGATAACGTAATCGTTTGATTAAAAAAGCTATTTCACTAATCACATCTTGATCTGAAAATTTCCCATTTTGACACGAAAGCGTCTCAATTTGACCGACAAAAGGTGTAGACGCCAGCCCTTGGGTGCTGCAAATGCCATTTACGATACCAAGGTTTAGTCTGCCCACAGTACAAGAGTACACTTCGGAGAAATAACGTCGAAATGTCCCTAGGATTCTATATACTGGCTACTAAAATAAACCATTCCTTCTATTTTTTTAAGTCATGCGCAAATATACTACAAAACAGTTGCAAACGCTGAAATACAGGCATAACACGTAAAACGCGCTTGTGTGTATGTATGAAATAATAAAATACAACGACCACACAATATGCCCAAATCCCTATAGCCCAGTTAAGCAGTCGGTGAAATAAGATTACCACCATTCGCAAAACATCATAAATTTTCACGATTAATATGTGCTATACGGTTATTGCTCCATCCAGCAGACTTCATGTATACGATACAAATGACAGCTTCGAGATTATAATGTCTAACCTCGTGAGAGAACTCGGGCGACCATTCACAAAGACTTAAAACTCGTTATTTGTTTTTCTTAACAGACCACGCTTTATATATATATGTATATGCGAGCCTCCAGCATCACTCAATCCTGTCCTCCGGAGAAACCAACCACGTTTTAATGTAGAGTACATTTTATTTCATTTCAGCGGACAGTGAATCTCCATAATAGAAAACGAGGTCCATTTTGTCACAAACGCAGTCTGTGTCAAAATTAACACAAAAGAGTGTATTAGACCCTTCAACATAAACTTTCATCAAAAGTTAGAAACTAGACGAAAGAATCCATACTTTTATCAATATACATACATATACTGATGCCAATGCTTACTTACCAAATTTGATTTCACTGACGACATCATCTTTCGCACCACGGCCTTGACTGTGAAATGGGTGTTTCTTATTTGAGTAGTACCAGAGGAAACACCACACAGCAATAATAACTATTCCGAAAAAGGTAATACGCTTAATTTTAGCAGGGTGCATCTAGAAAAGAGAGACAAATTCACCTCAAACAGCATATACACTCTCGCAACATATGTAAATATCACTGTTACTATTTTTAGAAACAATTCAAAGCAATGCCTTACTCTCAATTAGTGAGTGCTTACTTCCTAACAGATAGAATATACTACAATATCTGTTAACAACTGGGGCGTTTAGTATTATCTTGAGAGATCCCACGGTGCACATCGCACAACAATACATTACTATCGGATGTATGCCAATGCGACTTTGGCGATTTCCAATGAATACGAACAATTTTCCATGAGAACAGCGTCTAAGGATGTAACTCAGCAGATTTACAATGAAAACAATGAACACTGACACAATAAAAGTGCAGCTAACCGCTTATGAATGGTGTTTAAGAACTGTTTTACGAGCTTAAATTCCATAAAATAATAAATTCTGATAATAAAATGCAATATACTGTATATGACGACTAGATGTACTAATTGTTGTAAAAGAATATGATCAGCAGCAAGATAAGGCTAATAGCGGTCGACAGTAGCTGAAGTACAGTGTTGTTGCCACTACAACAAAGAAATAAAAAATCCGTCAAACACCACAATTCCGCCGATTCATATAATAATCTATTATTTATGCATATCTATTTAGTTTTCAATGATTTATAATGGCTTTCTTTTACATGGCTAAGCGTTTCAAGTCATTTTTGTCGTCACAGCCAGCTATTGATCACAATTTTGCTACAGTGCGCTGCTTATATATATTGTAGTGATGTATGCACAATTAACTACACATGCTATAATTTAACAGTTACATACCGTACACAAATTATATAGAATTTTCAACATTTGTTTCACGGAGTATTTATTTGCTTATTGTTATGCATATATATGAATGGAAACGCACTACAAATATTTATGTTGCAAAACAAGTTATTGGCATATTGTTTGTTTATTACAGTATATACCTACACTGATATTGAAAATAGTAGAAATTTCTACACCCATAAGGGTTTAAAGAGTTAACGATATCTTTGATAAGGAATTTTAATGTTACATTACTATATTTGATTTCTGTGCAACAATCTCCGTGTACATATTTGCATGAAAAATCAATTATAGTAATTTTATTGTATTATTGACACTAATCAATTTATTCGAATTTCCAAATAATTAATAATTCATTTTATCGCAGTTGCTGGCTAAAGTTTACTACGTGATGTCGCTCTTAAATATGGCTAATATTCCCGGACTTGAAATTCCTGGTTTTTCTAATGAAATGTTGGACTGGGTTACTAATGAGAGTGGGGAGAGGTACATTTTTTAACTTAGCAAAACGTTTCAAGAAGAAGTGGAGAATATTGAAATGTTTGAAGACGTTGAAGAAGACGTATTAAAATTAATGCAAGACGCAGAAAGGGAAGTTACACCAGAGTCTACGAGGAAGCAAACGGTAAGCCATATTAAACGTTTCAAAACTTTTCTTTCGGAAAAAATCTGTCAACTCGGATTGAATCTGTTCCCACTTCGATACTAGCAAATTATTTGAGCTACTTTTACTTTTCTTTGAAAACTAAAGAAGGAGAGCCTTATTCACCTCCGTCTTTAATTTGCTTTCGTGCGTCCATCCAAAGGTACCTAACGAACCCAGAAGTGAATAGAAAGGTAAATATAATTGATGACGTAGTATTTCGACGAAGCAATGGTGTACTAAAAGCTGTGGTGAAAAGGTGGATGGAGAATGGAGGGAAATAAAAGGCCAATAAAAAGTACGATTCCATCAATCCTGAAGATTTTGAAACACTCAAAACCTATTTCAATCGTAAATCACCCGAAAAGTTGCAGGAAGAAGTCTGGTTTTCATTAGTTTACTATCTTGCTCTGCGTGGCCGCGAAATTCTCCACAATCTAGCGAAAAATGCGCTTGAATTTTCAGAGGATGGAAGTGGCCGAAAGTTTGTTTTCATTAACAAAACCTTTATTACTAAAAATGTCAAAGCCTCGCTATCGGTGAAAGAATACCAGAATTTATCCCAAGCTCGCATGTATGACATTCCTGATAATCCTGATAAATGCCCAGTTAAGTGTTTACAAATGTACTTCTCGAAAATTCCTTCTGACTGCAATAGCTTATTTCCATTGCCCTGCAAAAAGTACATCGATCGCGAATTCTGGTACTGTTCAAAACGATCTCTCGGAGTGAATTCCATTGGTTCCTTTATGAAGAACATCTCACTCAAAGCTAACCTGAAACGTTTGTATATCAACCACTGTGTACGCGTCTCAGTTGTGACAAATTTAAGAGACAGTGGTCTACAGCCATCAGACATTGCCGCCGTGACAGGTCACAAAAACGTTCAAAGCGTTGATCGCTATGTTCGCAGAAAACGACATCCCTCCTGGAAAATGTAACTCATGGCAGTAGCGACAAAGCTATAGTGAAAGTATTGCAAAATTCAAGCAGCAGCTCTACAACACCTTACAACGAAAAAGTTGAAACCGATGATAACATAACTTTAATTGATCCCAAGAAAACTATGACTATAGAAGCAGATGGGAAGACGAATCGTGTGAAGATCACATACGTCTAAAGTTTTATATCCGCTTCCTGAGGGCCATTGTTTCATGCATATTGTTTATTTGTTTGCATGTTAGATTTCCGTTGCATGGATATTTTAAATCAATGATATTTAGTAGTAATTTGAAATATATAATGTCGTTCAATAATAAGTCTACATTTTATTGTTGCATTCAAATTCATAACAGTAATAGATTTACAAAAATACAATGCCGTTTTCTTGTCCGACTGTATATATATAATGGCATTATTCATGATTTATATATCTTATGATTTATTACAGCTACCACTGAAATAGAAAACTACATTTTGGAAGACCCTATATATTAATATATTAAAAATCATAGTATAGGGTAAACATGATAATTCATTTGTTTAATTGTTAGTAGACCAATTAGAATATATAACTAGACATTATAACCAGTTCGGCAACAAAAGTGCCCCAAAGTCTGCCCTACAGTGTCTATGATCAAGATCGGGCATTTTTGGAAATTTTGTCGTAAACTTCGGGAAATGCCGACTCGGCACCAATCTCCCGTCTGACTCGATCATAGAGCCGATGATCAAACATCTCTCGAAACTCTTCTCGGCTCATGTAGGTATCCGCGTAGAGCATCTGAAATCCATTGTGGGAACGCACAAACGCTTCCAGGCGACGTGTGGTCTCCCGCGCTTCGAAATTGGGCACTGTCGGCGTTCCGTAGGCTCCTATATCGACGTACATCTTCTTCTGTTGCTGAGCATCCCCGCTAAATTTCCCCTGCAACATCCCGGGGTCGTTCGAGAGGACAAATGGACAAAGCCAGAGTGGATACATGGCAGTTTCCTTGTGAAAGATTCGAAGGGCCTCCGCAAGAGAACTGAGGGGGACCATCATGTCCTGGATCATCTGGTTCTGTTCGTAAAGTTTTTTGATAACCTCGCCTTGTGTCAACTTTAAAAAGGACACCTTTGGAGGTACCGCCCATCCGAGAACCAGGCGGAAAATCGGGTTATTCCCAAATGGAATAATGTCTTGCAGTTCCCAAAAAATGCTTCTCGAATGACGATGATAGTAGTGCCGTAGAGGGATGTATTCGACGATGTAATCGCCTCGGGAGAGGACCTCTTCGACGTGTTTGAAAAACCAAGGTTTCCAATAATTGCCTATTCGGTTGATCTATGATAGTAGAAAAAATAATTCATTCTTAGCATAAAAACAATAATCAGTGCTATTTCACGTCTAGCTTGTTTGTTTGGTTACCCGGCCCCTTCCGAAGGATGGGGGGCGCAGGGCCGCCGAGGCCCAACAACCGAGCAACTCCCCATGACCGCCTCCAAAGGTCGAGAAGGCTCACTGACTCACCAAAGATGCATTGATAAACGACATAGCCCTCCTCTGCGTCTGTAATATCAGTTAGGCACGTTTTAAATTTTCTCTCTCTACTATCTCTGCAATAATGAGATGCATGATTAAGATCTCGTCGGCTGACAACAATACAAAATGTTATTGTGTATACTGGTGGTAATTATAATTTCGGTGACCACTCTACTTAACATGAAATTGTTATCAACCCTTTACAAAAAACACAGACTTAGTTCACTAAAATCCCTAGGGACATTACTAATCGTTACCCTCTTTTCCTCTCTAGAGGCCGGTGGCTTATTTTCTGTGAGTCTATAAACAAAAGTGTAATTTTCGTCTTATTAATTCCTGCTGTAAGTCCCCTGTCTATATAATCTCCATTTGCTTTCTACAAACGGCCATTTAAAAAAATGTTTACCTTAAACACAGCCCTGATCTAGTTTGACAACTTTTACTTAAATTTATCTTGTTTATTTCTACCTCTTTATTATTTATTAATATTCTTCCTCATTCGACTCTTTGATCCTAGAACCGCAATATTAACTGTCTTAGTTTGAGATCATATCTGTCTACAGTGATTGATCAGCAAGTATTTTAGTTTCAATGGATATTTCTAAGAACAAATTTTCAGTTTTTCTATGAGGAATCCTCTTTATCTCATTTTAGCCAATTTGTTTCTGCATGGATCATGATGAACACGAAGCATTTCTTGCTTTCCCTGGCACCTCTCTGGTTGTGTCTTTTCTGGCTTATAATCCATTGTTATACGTACGCTAGACCTTAATTCACACTTGAATAGGAATCCCACTTTTTTGTCTTAATCTGTAAATTCCCAAGAAACTTCCAAATTTAAGGTCTATAATATAGGAAATCTATCTGTGTGCTACAAATAAAGATGTATACTATTGAATTGCTTACACAGACTGATTTGTCTGCTGGTGATAGTGTCTGTTTCAAAAATTAAAATCACATGCCGATTGTGATGTACATGAAAGTGCTCATGCCGTTTTCTGCTGAAGTCTTACAATTTTGAATAGATTTGGCTCCGTATAGTAGTATTTGACACAGTAAAACACCACGCCAGAGTTTGTTTTCAAGACCGACCCTTTTCAAATAAGTATTCAAAAAATATAAATACAGTCTACTCCGCTTAAACCGGACGCGCCTAATCCGGACGACTCCATAAAACGGACGCTAAATTAAGAACCAATATTTCTTTGTATCTATTCTATGTTAAACAGTATAAGTGTAAACCAGACGCGCCTAAACTGTACACCGGACGCCTTTCCAGGTACCAAACTCATCATTATTATGTATTTAGCTATGCGTAATCCGGACGCTTTTGCACCCGTACCTTTGAAACCATCTGAGGCTATTGAAATGGTTGAGGCACTCCTGAGGACTCTTTTAACTATGTCAATAGATGATCAGAAGAACGAAGTGGTGAAGTCAAGTTTAGTTCTTCTTAATGACGTGCTGTGTCAGGAGGTGGTACGATCGATGGAAGAAGCAGACGTCCATTACTGACTTCTTTAAAAGACTATATTTACCATTTTAAGATAACATTACGATTGTTCAAATTTTTTCTTAAATACACGTTGCCATAACATGCTTTTCCTTGCTTTTCTATAAAGCGGACGATGCATAAACCGGACGATTTTCAGAGATTTATGGGTGTCCGGTTTAAGTAGGAAATAGCTAGCGCGGAAGACGAACCACCCGCCTATAGCGCAGCGCGAGATAGATTACGGCAGAGTGAGAGAGAAAGTAATAGATCAGCTTAACCTACTGTCCAGCTTTAAGCCAGCCAGACTGTGTGAGTGACTGAATCAAGTTCGCTGGCTCGCGCTCTGTCAGCAAACTGACCAATCAGACGTTCTAATGTTACGCGACCGACCGACCTAAGAATCATGGATCTTACTTAATAATATAGATGTCGCCAGTGTAACAAGTGCGATACGTCGGTGAGATCAGAAATTTTGGCGTTCAAATCTTATAACAAACAACGTAAACATTGTAAAATGTCAATTTTCTGTTTAACTATTCATAGAGATTCCTAGCAAAATTAACAATTTTTCAGTAATGACATGTTCCACAAGTTATCCAGCAGCAGACCGGTTTCAGTATTATTGGGTAGTATTTAGAACCCGTACCCCATTGATCAGCAGTCGAACTACTTGACCCCTAGGTCACGAGATCGTTT
The DNA here is from genome assembly GCA_032274565.1 of Nematoplana nigrocapitula. Classification (NCBI taxonomy): domain Eukaryota; kingdom Metazoa; phylum Platyhelminthes; order Proseriata; family Nematoplanidae; genus Nematoplana; species Nematoplana nigrocapitula. The sequence goes on from JAUYWV010109152.1 coordinate 11,224, forward strand.
GTCGAAAATACAGGTCCTCAAACCGGTCTGCTAGTGTATACTTTGTCGTACATCCATTTCTGAAAACAAAGTCCTCGGTGTTATACTACTATAACAGTAGTATAAACATATCTATACTGAAATTATAGACAAAATAAACATGGTTCCACCAAAACAGTAATTGCAAAATTAGCTATCTGTTTAACACTAAAATAAGCTCTATAATTATAACATACTGGATAGGATTGTTTTTTAATGTCATCCAAATGAAATTCTGAAACTATGCCGCTATTTATTGTTTACTTCATATCTGGGAGCGATTAATATACAAAACATTTAAACCAAAACACAATGTTCAATGTATCAAATTGAATCCGAAAGTATAAAGGTATAAAGTATAAAAATGTGATAATAAATAATGAGATAACTCATAATATAAAGCGAAAATCATTTATACAATGATGAAATAAATACAAAAGGTGTACAAAATTTCACAAAATAAGTCGCTAAAAATTAGAGACAGGCATCTTTGTTTGTAATGTCGTCACATAATTTGATATAGAATTCCATGAAATTTCCAATTTTCTCGTCAGATCAAGGTTTCAATGTCACAAGTTTTTTCCAAATGGCTCAAGACAACAACATCAATTCTTTTGAATGTTTTCTCTACACGTTTTCTTTCTTCTAAATAAATTGTGTAAGCCGTCCTAGCACCCCAATCCATGGTGTATAATTGTCACCAGCTGGTTATTTTATTATCTTGTCATTTATTTCGGTCAGTAGAAGATAATTTTTGTCGATTATCTAGTTCATTTTTGTTTGACCGTTCTGGCTTATGGCGCAGAGAAGTCGGGGTTGGAGAGTGATTTGAGCATCCCTCATTCGCACGGTCAAAAACTAATTCATTGTTGGTTCTATCGTGTGAGCGTGAGAAAGTAATGAAGTGAACTGAACTTGGTTCGTTCGCGCGCTGGCGTAAACGAGTTTATATTTTAATTTGTCATACAAGTGTGAGACGCGAAGCAGAATGGTTGTGTCAGAGAGCGGTCCGTTTGTTTTGATTTTGCTGAGTAAGGTTTCTGGTGTCCGGGGGCAGGAATCCGTCTGTGAACTGTACTTTTGCTGAGACACAGCGTAAGTTATATACACGTGGCTAGTAGACCCTGATTCGGGCGGGCTCTACAGGCACAAATTCCATCTTGGTACGACACGGACGGAGAACACTTCCAAGTGTGGTTTGGCGGGAAATTTGGTTCGATTCGGACGGACAATATTCTTGAGTATTGTGTTAGTGGCAAATTTGTGTGTGCTCCAGTATATTTCTTTTCGTTCTGATTTTCTACTTGTAGCACCAGTGTTTTCCTCTTTGTACCAGTCATATTATTTAGCTTTCTGAGCTGTGTTTTTCAGGTATAACCTGTTTAAACCTTTTCGCATTAAAATATTATATAGTCGTTACTATATTTCCCTAGTCACCACACTGGGTCACATACCAATCGGGCGGTAGTCTTTCTGATCGTGACAATAATATACAGAAAACATTTATTTTTAACACCCTGATTTAACAACAAACAGCCAAATTCCCTTAAAATTAAATAGTAATTTTCATATAAGATTTTGACTGACCAAGCAGATTTTTTGATTTTAATTTTATCCTACTTCTGAGCCAACTTGCTTTCAAGCAAATTTGACTTCTCAGAACAGCGAAGCACGCCGCGGGGGAGTATAGGGTCATAAACGGGGCCATGCTCACTGTTTCCTTTTCGAATCTTTGATCCGCTGACGCTCCTTCTCCTTCTGCCGTTGACTTTTCGCCTGGCGCGAGGGATTGGTTCTCCGCAGACCTCCTCCACCTCCCCCGCCCTCCTCGGGTCGCCACGGACGTTCGGTACTCGTCGAAGATACGGCGCCTTCGCTGCTCAGACTTTCGTCATCTGGACATCGGACAAGGCTAGAGAGTTAGGACACCAGGAATATCCTCAACTCACTTATTTCTCTCTATCAGAACTGAAACCTCAGCGCAGGCGACAGTTGTCCTTTCTTATTCGCTCGCCTCCCTTTCCTCCCTCTAATCCACTCCTCCTTTCTCCCTCTCATCCCCTCCCTAGTAGAGGAAATGAAAGTCCGGTTAAATACTTAGGCAACCTACCTGGCAACACATCTTCAACTTCCTCCTCCTCTTCATCCTCGTAGTGAACGAGATCTTCTTCAACCGCTTCTTCATCTGACATTTCGACATCCGACTCATAGCCCTCTTTGGACTTTTCGACAGTTTCAATATAGTCCAGTTCAGCCTGATATTCGTCTCCGAACTCGTGTCCCTCCTAAAACAACAGAAAATCGGATACAGTTAAGATCAGAAGAACCAGAAGTTAGAGTGGGATGGAAGGGAATGAATGGGCGAGCAAACATCCCTATCTCCAAGACGGGGAAACGAGCAGCAGCAGACACTAGCTCTCCTTAGTCAGATCAACAAACTCCTTGAGCGCATCACTAAATACAGGTTCTATTGGTTGTTGGAACTTAATAATTCAATCACCCACTTCTAAGCCTGCTTTCGTGAAGAAAGATCTACGGGGGAGCAAATACCCTATAAATATCATCCCGAACATCCCAGACGGGTACGACTTCTAGCCAGCATATGACAGTATGGAAATTAAGGAGCATGCAAGCTCATTAAATTCGGAATCCCCTATTGTATGTACATTGCATGGATATTAAACTTCCTATCCGACAGAAAAGCCAAAGTCAACATAGGAGAAAGAACTTTGAAGAAACGTAGGAAGACCAGCTGTCTTCTGGGACCAGCGAACCGAAAATATATCTAATTATCCTAAGTGTGACAGGGCCTGAAAAGTTGAGAACACTACTCACCTGAACTGCTGTGTTATCGTCATATATAGCACCGGCATAAATGCAGATGAACGCCCCCTTCGGAATGGCGTGCAGTGCCCGTATCCCCCAACCTCTGCAAGGGAGAAAAACAGCTACGGTTAGCACTCAGCACAATTACTACACACAATATGAGGAAGGGCTTACTTGCGCTCTGTCTTGAAGATCTGCAGCTTGGCCCACAGGCCGTGCTGAACAACGCGATTTCTGCACCTTCTGTCGCACTTGCACCGCGGATTGCACTCGTAGAGGCCGCCCACCATGAAGTTGTGTAGTCGACGATACACATAGCCAGCGCGGGTGTCCATGTACCCGCGGTGATTGCCGTAGCCGCTCGCCTCCACTGGAATGCGACAAAAATAAAGAGATCTTCTCTTCAATGCCACCCCATAAACTCATCTTATGTACCTTTACAGATGATAATGTACTCTACAGGGGCGGATCCAGGATTTTTGGAACGAGGTCCGACTTTTTCCTTCCCAGCTTTTATACGCCCATCCCTCTTCTGCCGCCAAACCTATCCACAAATATAATGTGGCAGCGGACATTAAATGTTTATGTAGCTTAGAGTGACTATGTGTTCTCAACACCCATGCGGACTAGACGACCGGGAAACCGGCAAATTTCTCGGCGCGGACCCAGGGGCTTCTCAGATTTCTGGAATTCAGTTGAATCTTCAGTGTGGTATTTTTTTAAACCAACTGATTTCAAAGATATTTATTGTGTTTTTCCATATACACGGAGTGGATAATTTTGACAGGTGGAGGGTGCCTGTGGTAAAAGGTTGTGGTCCATGAGACGGAAAGCGGTTGTCTTGCTGAAAAATCGGGGCCCCGGAATTTTCAGAGATCCGGCTCCAGAAGTCGGGTCAGATTAAATTCAAGGTCTCTCAGGGGTCTCGACCAAATCCAAGGGTTCTCAAGAGGCTGTACAAACCAGCAATTATATATCGATGAAGACGGGTGGATTTGCGTGGTCTCACCGGTGAGTTGTTGGCAGGCGCACTTGGTCCTGTTCCGGCAATTGTCTGTACAGTCGCAGCACACCAAGAAGTCGGGATCCTCGTTGAGCGGAACCTTGCCCTCCGCGTAGCGCAGGGGCAGATAGTCGATATAGGTTGGCACGTCGTTGTCCACACTGTTCACACAGGCCACCGGGACGTTCTCCTTCGTGTAGGACATGTCCGCGATGTGTGTCAAGGTCTGCAAACAAAGAATTGCACGAATCATGGACTAGACAGAAAACACTGCTATACAATACACACACGCACGAGCGCAACACGGATGCACGTAGGCAAAAGGGGCAGGCATACTGTCGATCAAAACAAAATTGTGAACCCCGGGGAACTCTCCATTAGACAAGAATATACATGAACTAGGAAGTCTAATGATGCATCCTCGTCCCTTCTGCTCTTCCTCCCGACAGACAGACAGGCCCGATGATAAAAATGCGAGGATGCTCCAATGTCTGCCTGCAATTAAATTCAACTAAAATCAATTTCAATTTTTCCAGCATTGCTACATGCCATACTACTATGAGTAATGTGATATTCTGTGGAAAACAAAATTAAACCTTTATAGGAATTGACCGCCAAAAGCAATAAGCAATTCGTGTAGGTGTACCGGGTGTGCCATAAATTATGATTTTTATATCGATCGCATATTCTTGATGGGGGGAGTTTTAATTTTGTCAATATTTTTTATATCATATTTTATGTGGCATTTCTTACTAATCCCATCCTAAATTTGATCTCTGTGCTTCTTCAGCAGCGTAAATGGCACCATTTGGTGTTATACGAAAGCTAGGATCATGCTCTATTCGACACAAGAAACGACATAACATGCAGTTAGCAATCTGGCTAAAACTACACGGTTTACAGTGAAAACAGCGACACACGCACACCGGTGGACTTTCTACCCAAATAAGTAGAAATAGGAACTGCGGTACAAACTGAGCACGCGCAAGGACAAGATTGAACATTTTCCCACCATATTATGTGTAAAGAAAGATGTAAAAGTTTTGTCTAAACGATAGCAGTTGCGCAATTTTTATATCATTCAAAGAACCTTTATTGGGAAACGATTCAGTTGCAATAGTTGTGCATTGCACATATTGGTAAAGTTAAAATTTGCGCAAGGGCAATCAATGTTCAATATATTTACATAATTTCATACCAACTAAAAGAGGAAAACATTATATAAAAGAAAATTCTTTTATTGATTTCCCAATTTAATTTACATTACACGCTGAATTAATCGTGAATATCTGTAAAAATTGTGTCCGATTTTTTAATAAAAAGTAGCCATTTATTTCCCTTGTCAGCGTCTGCGTGCAAATTCTGAGATAATTCGGTCCAGTAGTTTCAGAGTGGTATCGAAACGAATATGCATTCATACATAGCTACATAGCAAATAAACAATCAGACATCAACATGAATTCAAACATCCCAGTCTTTCAAATGCCGAAATGCATATCATCATTTATCAGACTGGAATTAATAATTAACTCACGACTGGTCTCGAACCCGCAATCTTCTAATCTAGGAGGCCGATGACCTATCCATTAAACCACGTGAAAATCGACTTGGAACATAAGCGTGACGAACTGATATATACACAGACAGTTTCTTTAAATTCTTTGAATCTGAAAATCACGACCGGTGCGTTGGCGTGGAGAAAGAGTGGCCATTGGAACAATCGCCAGCGAGGCTGTTGTGACAAAGTAAGGAGGTTATGTTCGGACACGGAGACCTCAGCATTCCAATGGGACACGTGATTAAGTTCTGGCATGATAGATTGTTTTTGTGATAGACTTGATGGACAGGGGAGATGAGAAGGTTGAGAAAGCTCCTTGGCCAGCGAGCGAATCGGCAATTTCATTACTGTTACAATTACTTGAATGTTCGAAGTAATCACTACCAAACTATGTCAAAATTGGTTTGAACTCTTGGCTAAAGCATCTCAATCTGTCATCATGAAACATTCTCCTCCGATGTCCGACTTTCATACTTTTATACAATACCAATAATTATTGTTCACAAGATAGATGATTTACAGTATAATAAAAAAGAACTTCTAATATATGTATACCTTCAGAGCCTTAAATTCCACATTTATCTTGACTTGCGGTTCAAAACAGAAGAGATCTACAGTGAGCTTGGAATCGGTTTCAACCAGACAGCGTTCCACTTCATTCATGGACCGCAACTGGCGTCCGCAAGGGGACTGGTAGCAGATGAAATCGCGAACATTTCGAGAGTTTGCCGAACCGCGAATTCTGAAATGCAAAGAAACCTATTAGGTGTATAAGAGAGTCCGTAATAAAACCAAATACTGTCCAGAAATTGCGAGCTAACTAGGGAGGGATGATTTTCGAGAAGTTTCAACTGCTCAAACAGTACAATGGGAACAGAACTGTTCTGTATTATTAGTGCTATCAGAGGGATTTACGGATAAAAATCAAAACGCGAAAGAATTAAACTGAACACCAATCCGGACTCTTGACTTCTCGAACAATAATTCGATGATAATGGTGATACATTTACAGTCCCTCAAAATGAAAGATATTTCTATGATCATTTCGCGGAAAATAACTATACATGTATATGAATTGTACAGACGAAGTAGTGGGAATCAATTATCCAAGGTCGTCTCTACGTGGAGGTCCGTAAAAAAGACTAAACATATGCCTAAGGGTTCAAGCATTCTTAAGCATTATTCTACTGCGCACTGTTTTTCTCCAGTTTCTTCTCTCACATACACTTTATGACTAATTCTCCTCCTATAACTTATTTCAAGCATAGAAAATCATTGGGTCGCTTCCTTTGATCACCTAAATGCCGCAACTCCAATTCATCCTCGACTCTACTTCAACATACCTGCTTAATTCCAGTTCGACCTAGACTCTATTTCTACTCTATTTCACGATCAACTCTAATTCACCCTCGACTCTACATCAACTCAAATGCATGCTTAATTCTAGTTCTCCCTAGACTCTAATTCTTCTCTATTTCATGCTCAATTCTAATTCACCCTCGACTCTACTGCAACTCAAATACCTGGTAGCTATCGATCTACTCGGGGTGATGTTTGAAGTCGCTAACACCCTTGATTTGAAGTTTCTTCCGGTTTTCATATAGAGGTTTTCACATCTTTCCAGCAGGCGAGCTCTTTCGCACCACTTATACGCGTCGTCTTCGAACAACCCAATCTTTATTCGAAAACTTCCAAACCATTCGGATTCAACTTCAACTCCACTCCAATTCTCGCAAACACCAATGGTCGAAAAACATTTCATCACCTTCTAAACACTTAAATTGCCTCGAGGAGGGCGGCAGAGGTGTAGCGAATCAGCTGTTATAGACAATTCTAATTGGTTCGTTGATTTGTGTGTCAGCTAATCGATTAGATCTGTGCTCATCGGTTATTTTGAAAATGAGCTAGTTTCAGTAATTAAATAAAATTGATTGGCTCGTGTGTGGTTGTGTTGTGCGCGTTCTCGTTTGTGTTGTGGACAGTAAATACTGCGCTTGTGTACGTGTATGTGCCTGTTGTGATACGCCAAAATAGATTTATGTAAATATTTCACTAAAAGAGCCTTTGTTTATTTAAACCAAATACAACAATGAATTTATGCTTAACTCTACTGCACCCTCGACTCTACTTTAATTCTAATCCATGTTTAACTCTAGTTCACCAGGAACAGGGAAAGGGGTTGAACCAGGTGAGCTAGACTTAGGTAAATCCTTATAACTGACAGTCAAAAGTAAAATTCCAAGAAGAAAGTAAGCTAGCATGGTTGTTATTGCAAATAAGGTATTAGGTATTAAAATATTAAGCAGGGTATTAATAAAATACCGCCAATTAACTTTATCATAAACTCCATGAAATAATACCAATAACACCAATCAAGAAATAATAATCAGCATATACACTAAGGATTTAAAACTACTGGATTATGATTAGGTTGGCTAGTTAACAAAGGACGCAGAAACAAGTAGTGGCTCTTTTAAAGACGTGTTCGATGTGTGGGCGTTTTGTGCCTTCATCTCTCCTACATCGCCTGAATTGCTGCTCTACTACGGATATCCTCTTCTCCTCTCAACCCCATTCCTTGGCAACTATTCCCATCACTAATATTCTCTCTATTTTCACTCCTTCTTAAGTCACTGTATACCCCTATCTTTATCCTCTCCTTTAGCTTTTAAGTGCAGTATAATGATAGCTGTTTGTATTTGTAAATTCCCGGTCGAGGGGGCAAGAGGGGATTGAAAAGACAAAGAAAAGAGAGAGAGGGAGATAGAGAAGGGGGGAGAGAAAAGAGAAAGGAAAAAGAGGGGAGAGAAGAGAGAGATGGAGAAGCGAGAGGACAGAGTAAAGACAGAGATAGAAAAGAGAGAGAGGAAGAGAAGAGAAAAGAGAGAAAGATTGAAAAACAGAGGAAAGATCGAAATAACAGATAGAGAGAGAGGGGGGGAGAAGCGAGAGGGAAGAGAAAAGAAAGAGGGAGAAGCGAGAGAGGAGAGAAAATGCAGAAAAGATAGACTAGAGAGGGAGATAGATAAAAGAAAAGGGCGAAGAAAGATATAATAAAACGATAAAAGGGAGGGGAGAGAATAGACAGAGAGGAGATAGAGAAAAATGAGGAGAGAAGTGAAAGAGGGGAGAAAAGTCAGGGAAAGATGAGAGAGGGGAGAGAAAAATATAGAAGTGATAGAGAAAAGAAAGGGGAGGACAAGAGAAAGAAGAGAAGGGAGATAAAGAAAAGAGAAGCACGAGAGAGAAAAAACGTAGGATGTCCTGAAGCGGTCGAATCGAAGTGCGGAGAAGCAAAAGGACTATTAGGAAAAGCCCCGCTGCAGCAACCTTATGGCGGCGAAGATGGTCTGTTCCGGTAGGCAAACTGGATTTTCTGGGACCTCCTACGGCTTCTATTTCTCTCTCTCTCACCCTATCTTCTCTCTCTTTATTTTTTCTTTCTCTCTCCCTCTCTCCTTTTTCTCTTTCCCACTGAGAGGTCGGGGTTCTGACACATCCGCTCGATAAGGAATCCCAACAACTATTAGAAATAAAATCGAATGCCCGCTAAATAAAATGCTTTTTTGTCAGTGGACCGAACTGACTCCCAGAAACGGAAATTGTTGCGGTCCATCGTTATCCGGACACTTGTTTCTGCGTCCCCAATTCGATTGTCTGTCTCCACACGCATACTTTTTCTTCTAACAAATACATAGTCTGCCTGATTGTGATTGATAGAAGCCATAATGGTGCATAAACTACCTCAACGACTGCATTCCGCGATTCACCGACCTGCTCCAACCAGCGAGAATCGGGATTTCCAAAGGGTTCCAACCCCGATGGGTGAACGGATTGTCGTAATCGCCGCCGAAAATATCCGAAGCATCTTCCACAGCCAGGCAGCTGGAGCTACAGGTGTGCGGATCTGAAAAGGTTTGCACGCAAAATATCAACTGTCTTGGCAATCATTTTTACGACCGCAGAACACAACAGTTGACCTGAATACTCTGTTAAAATAAATTATTGGAGAATTAGGTAAGACAGCAAGTCATTTGAATTCCTGGCACTCACCGAAGGTCTTCATCGTTCGGCTGAGGATAATTCCGTCAAGGGTGGGCACCAGTGTGCCTCTGTTCTCCGACTCAGACAGATCGTAGTTGGCAATCTGGCGAATGGAGTCATCTCGTGGTTTCGCTGCCGTGGATTTGCGAGCCACTGCGCGTTTCGTTTCTTTATCTGGTTGGGAAAATGTGTCAAACAAATAAATCAGCTGACTGATTGCCTGATTATAGTGACATTATCGGGAGAATGTGATCTAGAAACAGCACTTCCATACTACTCTCAACCACTAGCCAGTGTGTTTGAGAGCAGCTATACTACCAAAATCTCTTCTGGGGTCTGTTTCATAAAACGTAGCAGTTAAAAGCTCCTAAATAGCAGTTCAGCTAAAGTCTGTTTCATAAAACACTGTTAAGTAGCAGCTTCTAAAATATATCGACTCGAATAAAGAAAGCTAAATTTAGTTGACCAATGAGAATGGTTCTCTGGTCAAGTAAAATAACGGCAATCGAAAATGTCTGTACGTGCTGCACGTGTGATTTACCTACAAAACAGTGGGCGCCCATGCGAAATATGAGATAACAATAGGTTGTTGTTGTTGTTGTTTTTCGCACCGCCCAGGACTGATTACTCTTCGCCAAACACATGCTTTGAAGCAGTGTTTAATTTGGAAGGCTAAAGAGTGAATCGGACCTGAACGTCCGCCGTCAGGTCGGAACTTTCCCCACTG
>JAUYWV010109153.1:0-12686 GCA_032274565.1 Nematoplana nigrocapitula
CTGATGGCATTATAAATAGCACCATTCGATTCTCCGTACTCGAAAACAAAAGAACTCACTCTTTCATTAAAAATAACGTTACATTCCTATTTTACTACTTATATTCGCTTGCTTATAAGTAGTCTTGCAAGCGTTTATGCGAGTTTGTACGAGTTCGTGCGAGCTTGCGCGAGTGACGACATTCTGTCTAAATGCGTTTGCTGCTGAAAACCTAGGAATTCACTCTTTCATTAAAAAAAATGTTAAATCCTTAATTTCCTACTGATAACCGCTTATAAATAGTCTGATCGGAAAATAAATGAGATTATCCATGCTCGATAACCTAGAAATTCACTCTTTATCTGTTAAAATCGAATAAAAAAGGGGGTGAGCTAGAGCTGATGTTCCTCTTACTACTCCTCAAGCCACTCGTCACGCTTGAGTGCACACGCTAGCATGCACTGTAGTGTAAAAGTTCAGAGCGCACCCTCCTCTCCAGCGCAGTCACGCTTGAGTGCACACGGACAAATTCGTAGCTGAACGGGGGGGTGGATGACTCACCAATCCCCCCCGGGGGGGTTGGTGAGTCATTGCGCCAGAGAGGAGGATTCTCTTCTACTGCTGTCTTCGACAGGAGTTCGGCTCCTTCCGAGGTGGTCCGGGTGTCTTCTCTCCGGGGAGACTGATCCTGAGAGGAGATGCTTATGATGTTGGGAATTGGATCTTAACAGCGGCCCAGGTGAAGGGTCCCAATATGACGCACATTTTCTCTTTTTTCATATTTGTATTCTCTACTCTCTCTTTTCTATTTTTTCTGTCTCTTTTCTCCTGGAGATCGCGGCGCTAATGCTTCCCTTTGATTGACAATTACAACAGCAACGGCAAAAGCTTGGTAAATTCACCGCCAAGAGAAATCAATTAGCAATTAGTTGGGCCTTACTTTCTATCCGCGCCTGTCTGTCAGCACTTGCATCCAGATCCAACCCCTTCTGTTGGAAGAAGTTGGGGATGTAGTAGAATCGCTCGCTCATCAGCAGCTCCTCGTCCGCCATCACCACCTCATCGGGATCTTCCAGTGTAGCTTCCACCACCGCCGTCATCCCGTCACGTCCACCAACCCCGGCATTGGGCGGACCAGTGCCGTTGTCCGTCACCTCCTCGACACCACCCGGTGTGAAGAGTCGCGTCGAGACGTGCACTTCGTTGTCATCTGACAACTTGCTCGTTCCAGAAGCAGCAGTCAACTGCGCACCACCGACCCGATTCCACCTCTGCATCCGGTGGTGCGCATAGAGGCGCTTGAGTTGGCGCGATTTGAGTAGGGCGGCCAACGACTGGCTACCGACACGTCGACTGGCTTTCAACTGGGCGTTGGTCACGCTCGGATAGATCGGGGGATCAATGGGCCGACTCGGTCCCACCGAATAGACCACACTGCTGGTCGACCCGACCACGAAGGGATTGGGTTCGTCGTAGATGGACGGCTCTTTGAGCATATCGAGGGAACTCCGGCGTTGGCGACGTGCCGCTGAGCCACCACCGCCGCTGCTGCCATTGTTAGCACCACCACCAGGAGCAGATGGCAGTCTGGACGGTACTGCTGATGCTGCATCTGGTGCTTTGCTGGTTGGGACACCTCCGCTGCCATTGGCCGGCGAACTGGTTGGAGTGCGCTGCTGTTGCTGGAAGTCCGATGCTGCCGGAGGGGAGTTTCTCGACTTCGATCTAACCGGCGGTACTGGTTGGACGAATTGTCTTGCAACACCACCACCACCAGAACGACTACCACTCCCGTTCACATCGGCGAGTAACTGTTTCGACGAGCGACGTCCCATTGAAACTGACGATCGACAGGACTATCGGCAAGCAACAACAGGTAAGAGTGGTGAGAAACAATCAAACTACTAGAGCGATCGCTTGACATCTGTTACTGTGACTCGATTGGTCTAAGTAACCAGTAACACTTCCGCTCTGTTACATGACATACCATATTTGCTAAGGCAACACAGAGAAAACAATATTCTCAGAATGTGAAACTATGAAGAGTTTACAAAGATTAACTGTGCATTTGGATGTGTTCGCTATCTCCTCCTAGACCATCATTCAGAGAGCGCTCATATTTTCGGCAAACAACCTATTAATGGTTGGGCACAATGAAATTTCGTCGCAGTAAAATAACCACATACCAATCATATTGCATTCCTCATTATTGATTTATTGATTGATTTGTTGTAACACATCATGCGCAATATCTCCGAAATTTGGCACATGTGTGTATAGCTTAATCATGAGAACATATTACAAAAGACCAGAACAATTGATTACAAATCGATTAATTTGTTAACTTATATTTTTCAACAAAGCATGAATATACAAAAAACATTAATTACATTCACATTGAAATCTGCCAAACGGCAAATCTCAAATTTATATTAAAAATAAATACAATCTGTAATGCTTCCATGGAATTGAATTGCACCCCTATAGCAAGTGGCACTGCACTGCTTTGGTTACATTCCAAACTAGCACACGCATTGACGCACTATCAAAATATAGTAGTTCAGTACAAATTCGATTAGACCTCTATACTGGAAAAAGAGAGCTTTTGAAATTTATGCTCTTTACAGTTTGGCAGTTTTATGCCTCAAAGGAAATTTTCCAGTCTGCTAAGGTCGAAAATGGGAAGTTTTGGTTGCAATAAAATTCACCTTTATCCTCTATTTTTTTCAAAAATCCAAATAAAGTAATTTACCAAAAATGGCGGACTAATGCTCGTGACTGTCTGATTTTATCTGCAACAGCATAAGACTTTGGCTTCTCGCAAAATGGACTTGCATTGGGTGTTTACGTTAATCATGTACTAAGCTAAAACTACTGTAGATGCCAGATAAGTTATAAATTTTCCGATCGCATCACCACTGAATACATATGTGCTACCGGACATTAAAGGGCTGACAGCATTACCCAAGTTTAAACAGTTCGAACTTCTGTAATATTCAACCATGCTAGGGCGTCTCTACAAGCATGGCCGAGAAAGGAGTATCTCAACAAATCTTATTCTGAACACACTTCATCGGATTGCGAGTGATATTCGTGTAAATAGCCGAAATACAGCGCATTGAATGTCCAGGAATTCCATGCCAAAAATCTACCCATGAAATGAATAGATTACATTCTAAAGTTAATTAATTACTAAACTACTAACATCACTTCTATGAAAACATTTTCTGAAATGTAATGATGAAGAAATCATCTAATCTCGCCTATGAATCAAACAACGAAACTCTTACGTGTTCAAACATTTTCCCCACTTCATAATGCTGGGGAAACATGCCCGGATTGGCCACATGGATTCTACCATTGGAAAGTCGGCTTGCACAATCAGTTGGTGACTTGGAGCTCTGCACACTGTTCGAATGACCATTTCCACTGCCAACTTTGACAGGAGCGTCAGGTTCCACGCTTTCCCTTTTGAGTCGATGCCCGCTTCTTAGCTGGCCAACGCTGACATCCTTCCCTAGCTGGGAATTGAAGAACAAATGTGATTTGCTGCTAGACACATCTGCTGCTGATGAGAACTGGCCCAAATCCTTCAAACTGTTCCCATTAATTGGCTGCAATTCAGGACGATGACGCTGATGTGGCATTGTACCAGAAGATTCACTTGCTCCCATTACATTTCAGCCTGCAAAGTTTTATGAATAACACTTGTAATTAAATATACACAAATGACAATGCAATAAAAAATACTCAACAAAACTATAATTTGCAATATAATCAGTAATAATATTAACAGTAAATAGGCTGAAAGATTAATTTATATATTGTCGACCGCTCTGGCTAAGTAAAATGGAGATAGATCAGGTATTTTTCTAGTATCTTAAATTCAAACAAAAAATATATATATTCATGACTGGCAGGTGCTTAGGATGATATCAGCCTGGGTTCTAAGTGTTCTGTCTCAACAACACTGGGGAAGGCAGTAAACTGTCATTTCCAGCGGAAGCCATCGCCGGATTCAGAAAACAAACTGTAGCTAGGAGAGACTTCTCCCTCCCAGGACTGCACCAGTCGAATTAATCTCTGCCCAATGTGTGATTTCCCACTTCATCACCCTCTGTACTCCCGGAGTGAAGCAGTCATAGCACTAGAGAGATCTTTGCGGCTTCCATACTCGAATCCGTACAGGAGTCACTTGGAGGTCGAGATTCGCCATCACTACATGCCCCACCGCAGTCTCTATGATATGGTCAAGAGCATATTATGTGGTGACGCTGACCTAAACAACATGCAATACCTTGAGTTTCTCACAGTCACTTCTGTCCTGTGGCAGAGGGGGAACAATGGGTGGAGCATACACCTCTCATTGAGGGTTGGCAACAGCTGTTTAGAGGAAGAGTTTGATTTCTAAGCCATGGTAGGTGAGATATAGTATTGTCAAATATAAGATCAACTTTTAAATTATTTTCGTCTGTTGGTTTTTTTAATTAGTTAATTAAAATGGATAATATCATATGTGTTATTATAATTTTAATGTATGTTCGATGTAATATGTAAAAATTAATATTATTTTTATTGATTTAGGATGATTTTCTTTGCCAATTATAGAAGCTATGGATAATTTGTTGCAGTCCTGTTTGAATATATTACAACGTTTTAATGAAATATTCTGAAAACCTTTGAGATATCAGCAATGTATTTAATATACACTGCATTTAAAAAAATGGAATTCCTATTTTTAACGCACTGAGATACTCTAATATCTGTTTAATATGATCGATAACAGGCGCACCTGATAGTGCCTTAAGTATGTATATGTACTTATAAATGTTTTGTGAATCAGCGATGACATAATTCTTGATGTCACATCGATGAGCACAAATAATTTGCCACAGAAGAAGTTCACTGACTACCATAACTGACTGCGATAAAATAATACTCATTTCACATGCAATCTTATAGCCTCACTTCAAACTTAAACTATCCAATTAGGTAGAACTTAGGGCTGGCTTGACAATTGCACAGGTGTCTCGCATGTGTCTGTACTTTGTTCGAGGTCACCTATGTGTCACATGTCTAGACAGCCTAGACACGTTCCGCTTTTGTTAATGAAAAAATAAAATCGTGTCTACTGAGAACAGTCAGCAAGAATTCTTTTTTTTCAAAGCAGTGTAATATAAAAATTAAATGTGCTTTATTAAAAATATAATATAATATAAAAATAAAATGTTTTTATTATATTAAAAATGTTTATTGAATTAAATATTTTAGGAAAGCAATGCTATTTTGGACCATGATTTACACATATCTCATTGATTGAAGGTAGTGTTATATTATTTCATTTAATAAATTATCTATCTATTGTATTGATTATATATTTATTTAAAAAATTGTTTTGTCATAAAAATTATTATAAAAATTGTGAAGATCACTAATTATAGTTTTAAGAAAGTATCTTCATTTTTTATATCTATTATTATAGAAATGTTTATCTTTATTAATTATGAACAAGTTATTTAGATAATATATCCATGACTGAAGAGATTTTTATGCTTTAATATTTATAAGCGTTTGCAATATTCACTTTAGGATATTTAGTTTGTAAGCTAAAGAAAACTATGGTATATTAAGAAATAAATATAAGAACCACAATAAAGTAAAATAAAAGGTTTTATGATTATGGTTACAGCATTAACTGAAATGACAGGTTAATAAAACCTTTCAATTTACCTTATTGTGGTTCTCATATTTATTCATCCAAGGAAGTCAAATTCCTCATCGAATTACTATGGTATATTAGGTTTAAATTCATTGTGTTTATAAAATTTGTAACTTTTTAAAAATATATAGGGTGTCCAAAAATTATTCTTTGTCTATGGAAAAAATCTTTATGTCTATGGTTCATTAACCCTTTCACGTTGGATGGTGGATATATCTGCAACTCATGCTATTCCGTCAGCAAATTTAAAATTAAAAAATCATTGCATGCAAAGTGGGTATAGCAGTCCTCCTCTCCTGGGGTAGTGAAATACTCGCGGATATATACACCCTTCACTTCTAGGGTAGTAAATTACACTGCGGATATATCCGCTATCCAGAGACACAGTATTCATCTACTAATTAAACTCAACATTTAAGGGTTAAGAATGAAAAAAAAACTCTCTGATATCTCTATATATAATTTGAAATTTAAAATAGCCAATGAACTTAAATTAAGAATAAGTTAGTAGAAATCGAAGTATTGCTTTCATACTAGTTTACAGTTTTATCCTGAGGAAGTGTGAGTCTTAAATCGTTATAAAACATTCAAAGATGTCTCCCAGGTCCCACTTTTCCATGGAACAGCAAAACTTTCTGTTTCTAGAATACCCTAAGTGAAAGGGGACCAGGAATGTCAAGGTACAGCTGATCAATGACTTCCTGGTAAAGGTCTGGATAAACTATTTGATAAGATAATCAATAATTGCAGCAATAAGAGCAGCCTTGGAGACTACTCTAATAAAATGAGCTGGTCAAGGATGGCATGGATAGATATTCAGCAGGAGGGAGATACTATTGCATCTTCTGCAAGCAGAGTAAGTCCTCCTGGAGTCTGATGAAGTTAGAGCCATTACACCTACAATCTAGTAAACAGCCATCAGCTCAAAATGTGGACCTTTCAAGGATCAGCAGCTGCTCCACACTCTCTTTTCAGATGAAGCAGTATTCCAGCTATAACGCCAGGTAAATAGTCAACATCAGAAAGTGAGTCAGGGGAAAATCATGAAATGAAATAAAATAAACAATGATTACAATTTATTAATTTTATACTTGTAAAATTGATTTATTCCTGGTTAATTCTAGCCTTCCCTATTATTATTTACAAATATGCCACACTGAAGTCCAATGATCCTACAAGGGAGTTAGACCTAACCACTTCACAGTAGATAACCCCTTACTTTCTCAAGTTGATGGTATTTTTTTAGCTCAAAAGAAATGGCAGCTTTGGTCTGAGGTTCTATAGTCTGAACAAGACCTTGACAGACCAGCAGTACTACTTCCTTTTTTAGTACCTTGTCCTAACAGAATTGCTGGTGACCAATATTAAAAGCCCTGAAAACTTGGTCTAGCAACAGGTCTGTGCCTTGTGCCACTGCACTTTGCTGAACATAGCATACCTAAATACTTTGTTTGAGGAATGAGTGATTCACAGGAATACAATCTGGGGCAAATACTAGCTTGTAAAGTCCCCTGATATCAATCTACTAGACTTTTTTGTAGGCTATTCAAATCTATAAGGCTTATTGTCCCAGCTCTGCCAACCTTGATTAGCTTGAGGCAAACATCTGTCAGCAGGTGGCAGCCTTTGACCCTTCCCTGAATCTTATGGATATAAAATCTAGAACTTAGCTTATTATATATATATAGGTTAGTTGGGGTCACTTTGAAAGTTAGAGTAGCTACAACTTTTTTATAAGTATATATCATTATTAATATTTCAAGGTTTTTATATATTCAAAATTAATAAGAAGAAAATATATGTTATGACCCTTCACTAATTAAATTTTTTAGGAAACTTTTGCATATACTCAAAAAGATAATTGGTTTGGTTTTTACACAATAATGACCATATTTAGTTAGATATATTCTGTGATATAAATTCTAAATCAATTTTTTTTTAAAGTGTAATATTGATGGTAATATAAATAAAGTATTATCTTAAAATAAATAAAAAAATGATATATATATATAAATTTCTAGAAACTCAGAATTTTCTAAGAAAAGTTTATAATATATGATAAATTAATTTATATAACATATAGTATATTTTATAGTATAATATGATAACTAATTATATAATTGATATTTATAAAATAAAAATTTATAGAAAATTATTAAAATGAATATATTGCAAATTAAACATAATAAGAATTTTATAAAATAAGAGTTTAAAGTATTATAAGAACACAATGAGGTAAATAAAATTAATACATGTATTATTTTTATAGAGTATTACTCCAAATATTAAAACTTGATAAGATAGGATTTAAAATAGTTTTTTGGATATAAAGTCAAGTAAAAAATTTCTACTAAGAAGCACTTTTCAAAACATAGTTAAATTGCTATAAATATTCAATAAACAGGGTACCTTTTATCTAAATTTTATTTGTTTTAATTAATTTGACTATAATTGGATTATTGTTTAATTATTAATGTTATTTATCTCTATAGAATAGTTATCAAGTCACTATTTATAAACATCTTTGCAAAAGGTATAGTAATTTATAATTATTATGCTATTATTCATATTAGACATACACAAATATTTTATTAACCCATTAATGCCCATTGTTCCTTCTAATTTTGGAACATCCTTTTAGAATACAACATATTTTGTAGAAAAATATTTATGTCATATTTTGTTTTATATTATTATAAGAATTATTACTACTATTACATATAATAGTAATTTGTTTATTTAAAATTAATTAACAAAGTATGGCAGCAATCTGAAATTTGTGAAAATTACACTTTTAACACAGTAAGTTTTGTTAATATTTATAGTGGCATGTTTTATTCAAATAATTTTAATAATTTTGTCAGTAGTACTTGCCATCATGGTATTCAAACTTAAAAAAATAAAATTATAATAAACCATTGACAATGTTATCAAAAAAGGAATTTTCTAAATTGTTCCAAAAATGAACAATAGCAGGTTCAGACTAAATAGTCTTTTTTAAATCTCAATTAACGAATGCCCTTTACTTATTTTCATAACTGATTTTTTTTTACAAATAGGTGTATAAAAGTAATGACAAGTTTATTTTAAATGTTATACATGTTAATCATTTGTTCAAATTGGAAAAAGAAGAGCTGCAGGTATACCTTGATATTCTGTTATTGAGTGGATATAATACATTACCGGAAGGAAGGCTATATTGGTCAACTGTCGAAGATCTTGGTTTCCCATTGTTAGTTCAAACATGTCTAGAAATAGATTCCAGGAGATCAAGCGATTTCTTCATTTAGCAGATAATTCTTCTCTTGATACAAATGATAAACTTGCCAAGGTTTGACAATATCTAAATCTTCTTCAATTCAATTTCCAACAATTTGGTTTCTTCAAAAAGCACCTAAGTCTTGATGAACAAATGGTATCATATTTTGGTCGTCACATATTGAAAATGATCATGAAAGGCAAACCTATTAAATTTGGAATAAATGTCTGGTTTCTAACATTGTTGGATGGACTTCCCTTTGCCTTTGAAGTTTATACAGGTAAAATAGATAGTGAAATAGGTCCTCTTTGAGATAGAGTAATTGAAAAGCTCACAAATGGAATAGAAGAGTATGGAAACCATGAACTGTTTATGGACAACTTCTTTACATCAACACACATTTTACAAAAACAGGCTGAAAAGGGATTGAGATGTACTAGTATAGTCGACCAATTCATATAGAAAAGTGTCCTCTGAAAGATTCAAAGTCAATGAAGAAAGAAGACCAGGGTTATTTTGAATATTTTTTGGATGACCAAGTTTATGTTTGTCAATGGAATGACAATAAATCTGTTTGATGACCAGTAACTATTAAGGAGTTGCACCACTTAATCAAGTTTAATGCTGGAGTTCCAATGAAAAGAGAAAGATGAATATGAACCAGCCAGCTATGTTTGCTTCTTAGAACCAGCATATGGGAGGTGTGGACCTCCTCAATAGCTTCTTGAGTGACTACAGACTCCAGTTGGGAAATAAGAAATGGTGGTGATATCTCTTTGCCAATTTTCTGAATGTCTCGGTTATTGCAGCATGGCATTTGCACAAATGTACAGGTAAGTATATGTATATAAATTAAACTCTATATATAAGTATATAGTGATTGTTTGTTTTGCTGTTTATATTAGAAACTTTTGTTGTGGAACTAAGCAGGAATATTCTTGGAATATTCTTATATATAATTCTTAATACACCCATTATATATTTCTCTGTTTATCAGGAGGAACAATGGATCATCTTACATTCCATAGATCAATAGTGCGAGTTCACCTATCTCATATGGGTCATTTCGGCAGCTGACCAGCTCAATGAGAAGAGCAGGAAAGGATCACTTACCAATACTAGCTGGTTGCCAAGGGTGCTACAAACATTGCAGCAAAAATATGACTTATAAATGCCAACAGTGACATTCTGTTTCACACAAAATGCTTTTTCTAACATTTAACAGATAGTAAACTTTACTTAGTCTAAATAGCCCATTGTTCAATTTTTGGAACATGTTAAAATTGTGACTTATAAAAGTAAATTCTATAAATTGTTTTTGTGTCTGTATTTTACTATTTAGTTGAAGTATACTATCTAAAATTTGTGCAATTCTGAAGATACTTTCTTAGTTTGGGCATTAATGGGTTAAGGAATATAACATGCCTAATAGAACATGATAATAACTATTCTTTATAAATAAATTTTATGCTTTTATATAATTTGAAATATCAGGTTTTAAAATTTATTATATTACCTTATTGAATCAAAGAATACTGAATATTATATCATTGATAGAAGAGTTATAAAGTAGCCTAAGTTGAGTGAGCCATATAATAATATTTTTATTATATAGAGTATATATTAAGGTCTATGTTTTCATTAAATCTATTGATAATGTCATAGTTATTTTTTTATGTCTATTGACAATTGTCAGTATTGATATTGATAATGCGACATAAATATTGCTTGAAATGTATATAACAGCAAACTTTCACTTTCTTGGTCTAGTAGTTAGTATTCCCGGTTCTTACTCAATTGGCCTAGTTTTTAATCCAATTAGATAAAATTATTGTTTTTAATTTTGTCCAGACAGGCTCTGTTAATAAATATAATTGTTTAAACCAAAACTTAACCTTAATTTAATACTAATTATTGTATTTGATATATTATTTAATTTTTTAAAAGAGATGCTTACTTCATTCAATTTATACTGACTATTATGTATAACTATAATACTTAATATTTTTTCTATATTGACACTGTCACTATTGAAATCAACTATAAGTAATATACAATGTATATTTAGCATATATGGGACATTGGGACTGCATTATCAATAGACATCAAATTATGGCAATGCAATCACATTGTCAACAGATTTTAATTTTTGACAATGTGGTCATATTATTAATAGCACCGACTTTGTTTTTTGCTCTTTTGATATTCTGTCAATGAAAATCTTGTGGCATTTTGATTTATTACAGGTTCATATCCTAATACTGTAATTGTAATATTTAAACAAATAATTAAATTCTTTGAATTTACAAATGTGAATTATACAGTAACCTAAAATATTAATAATGTCATTCTTATAGTCATATACCTATTTAATACCTAGAATCTAGGCTAGATTTAGAACTAGAAATGGTCAGAACAGATGAGAAAGTTTTAAAGTTAAATTGGATGAGGAGTCAGCAGATGGACAGGATGAAAGTTAGAACCCATCATAAGGGAGAAATGCTGACTATAATAAATGATGAAGATGACATATTTAACAATACACTAACTTCAACAACTGTGTCTGTGAGTGTGAGTTAATCGAAGACGAAAATGAAGACATTAATGTCAAGAATAAACATTCTACTGAAATAGACAAATTTAAACGCAATGAAAGCATTATTTGCAAAAAAATTAATACAAAACATTCTAATGCCACTTAAACATACACATATAAAAAAACGTTTTTACATAATTTACAAACCTATCAGCTAAAAACATTGTTTACCATTTTTCTAATTGGTGTAAATAAACAAAATTCATAGTAACAGATTTTTTCTCTTTATTTATTAAGTGTTCTGCTTTTGACAAGCTGGTTCATGTTTATAGCATTCATTTTCTCCACACCGTTCGATTTTCTGCTTTTATCTTTAGATTCTTATTTGAATCTGTATTTAATTTTGTTAACATGCTTTTTATTGGCCTTCTTCTTCCACGTTTTTCACGAAATCGTCCTTCGATCATTGTTTTCATTAGGATTTCTTTCATATAATAGGATATATATAAATTCTAGAAAAGTTCCAGAAATTTGCGTGGTTACTTGGGTTATGTTGAGAAATCCGTAATTTAATAAAGTGGACCACGTTGAACGTACGTTATATACAGTGGCGATGGAATCGGGCTAGTGTCCGCCAATAATTCTGATGGGTGCACGAGTATCTTTGTGTCCCCCCCAAAAAATTGTAATGAAATTTTGTAATGTTACTAAGTTTATTAATTTATTAATTAAACATTTTTTAAATGATTTACTTTGGTAGTAGGTGAGGATATGCATGTTTGAAGAGAGTGTAAATCGAGTCACGACAGGAGTCATATCTTGCTGCCAAACATCAACTAGGAATCCACAAATGTCCCTAGTGTCTCGATCAACAACATAGACTAAAACAGCTAGGCCGTTCTCATACCTGTCAAGTCTTACGTTTTTTGCGTACGTCTTACGTTTTTTGGTGATTCTTAAGTCTTACGGCGTAAGCTGAAAGTCCTACGCATTTTCTGCACTTGTAATGTTTTTTTAAAAATAAGGGAAAAGAGCAAAAATACCGACTTATGTATCTCTATGTATAATAATTATATATACACTATTTGAATTAAATTATCCGAAAGTTTCTTATTTTGTATAGCTAAATTCTTCGCATAACTAATTTTAAAATAGCTCACAGCCCACACTGTTATACAGCATCATCAATTTGT
>JAUYWV010109164.1:0-12686 GCA_032274565.1 Nematoplana nigrocapitula
TCTCTCACTATTATCGGTGAGGGAAAATATTCTAAACAAATTCGAATATACGAAATAATAACAATCGTTGGAAAAAAATATGTCCGAAAGCTCCAGAAAATTTTCTTGCTTAAAGGAAATGAACTTTAGCATTGATTTCATAATGTTCCATTTTTACATATTTGTTTTCACCTTCTTCTTCTTAGTTAAGGCCTATTCTCCCCAAAAACTTAACCAGTTTCCTTGTACTTGGAAGATTGTCTTTGGGTCGATTTCATCCAAGAAGAACTCTTCTTTTCCTCTCCCACCTGGGACACATCACCCCTTCATCATAGTTTACACGTAAGGGGCTGGCAGCTTTCTCTATCGTGTACAGATATTGCCTGAGGAGTGGGCTCTTTCCATTCCTGAGCTGATGGATGGTGATGTTTTGAACTCAGTTCTCTTTGTCTGTCCCCCAAAGGTCTTACCCATGAACTACGAAGATCGTCGTCAGGATAGCATAAACACGACATGCTGCCTATTGGACCTCGAAGAGAGGTGCAAACGTCCCATTGGACGAACAGCTCTCTCCTCCAACCACCATCGACTGATCAAGAAGCGTGGTCTCCGACTGGAAATTGATCCTCACGCGAGCTATGCCTACATTTGCAACTACCACGTGGAAGTTATTACGGGCAGAAGAACCAGCACCACCAAACAGCGGACAATGTCTGTGTCAACTGGGAGTAAAACTGGACAGCAAAACGGAAACGGAAAATTCCGTGAACAGCAGGTATTCACAAGCCTTTGTCTGATCTGATAGATAAGACATTACATAGTACATTTCGGAAATCCTTCTATGAAAAGCCTTTGGTGTTTTCTCCAGTTAGTATATTGTCTGATTTGATCATTTTGCAGTTAATCACACATCATTTAGTTTCAAATGTGACTGCGGTAGTGACACGGTACTCAGGACTTTTTAATTTAATATCTATTTTGATCATAGGCTTTTTACCTTACAAATTCCAATGCCCACCTACCGATGCAGTCATTTTGGAGGAGAAGGTTGACTTACAGTTAAAGCGTATAGTATAGTATAGTACTGTATGAACAATATATTAGAACTTAACATTAATCTAGATTTAGTTTGTGTCAGCAATTTTTACTTGCTGGATTGTCTGGCTATGAGAATGTTTCTACAACAAATGTCACTTTTTTGTTTTAAGACGACTCTACTATAATTTTCGTAATTGCAAATTTCCTTCAAACAACAGTTTAAAATGTACAAAACATCTGTTTTCGCTTCCAAAATGTATTTGAAAAAATGTTTTCTAGGATTCTCTGGATAAGTGCATATACGCCTAGTCCATTCTTCTCTCATTCTTAATCACTATGTGCACCCATAATCCGCTTGTGTGTGACTCGATTTGACATAAATTATCTGAAGAATGAGCATTTGTCCAACTGTACTACACTGCACCGTGTCGCTGTGCTGTGCCTAATTTGTCGTCTCGTGTGGCGGGCGTATCACACTGAATATACATTACGTCTCTGTGATGGTTATATAGGAATGACCAATTAAATGAATCGAGCAGAGATGTTTGTTTGCTTATCGAAATACAAGAATTTCTACTATATTATTAATAGAGGACAAATTGGTTATTAAGTTATTTAAATCGAATTTGGAACATGACATGCTGATGTTGACTGAACTGCATTGGTGAGTCAAGTTAATCAATTGCTACATATGATCAGTATATATTTTAAAAAACACTTATAGTCATTGAATGTTCGTTGTATTTGGGTAAGCTCTTTAATAAATGGTTGGGAAATTATAATTCAGAATCTGATCATATTTATCATTGAAGCTGGTTTAATGTGTCCCATTTATCCGCTGATAACAATTAATATTTTCACCCGACAAACTCGGTCCATTTACAACTTTGATTTTTTTCATACTTAAAGAATTAAGGGATTTTATAAAATAATCGGCAGTTCTATGGGAAATTCGGGAATAAAAGTCAGAACGAAAGTGTGCATAAATGCTACATTTCCAAAATAATTTTATATGAAACATGTGGCTTGAGCTGATTTTGGTTTATCTTTCTGAACACATTTTTATGCACAAGTGTGTTTCCCGTAGTGTGTGTATGAATTTGTTTTATCAGAGGACTACGCAAAGAATTGCACATATAATAATACTGTTCATTTTTATTGATTGTCTGTTGGAGTGTACCTTTTGATTTGTAGTCACGAACTCGCACGAGCTCCGGGACGCTACTACACACCAGTGGAAGTGCAGACTTCCTGGTAATCATTGGTTGCTAGTGTACTTCCTGGCTCATATGATTGGCTTGTTCATATTGCTGTAATATATACATACTGTATTGCTACTCCCCAAGCATGCGCCAACTATTGGGATACACGTGGCTGCACCGTTGTGCTTCGCGCTTGGGGTGTTGGCTATTAGTGGATTTTTTATGAAGTATCCCAACCAGATTCTTAAACCACAAAATCATACTTGCAACTATAGCAAGTGAACCACAATGCTCTGTTACACAGGCGTGTATTTTGCTCCGGAATGGTCAGGACTTCAACTGTTTTGCAGCTACAGCAGTTGCACTGACTTCTCCAGCCAGAAATCAATGAGGATTCTAGCGGTGGCGACCAATCAAAACATAGCAGCACCCTGTGTACACAGAACGAGCTGGATAAAATTGAACTCTCATTTTTACACGCGTGTACGTCTGAGTGCTATTTTTAGAAACAAATTTACACAGGTGTAAATACACTTGTGTACACAGGCACACATCTGTAATTTAGGTTACACAGGCCTGTGTTTACAGAGCATTGTGAACCATTAGTGATCCTAACTAGTGAAATGACTTACAACTTGGGAAACCTGGTATACGGATTGCTTATAAAACCATAATAAATCCGAAACTGGCTGTCCAGTTCTTTTTACTACTGACTGCTAAACATTCCAGTAATATAAGAAAATACTAATACTGAAATGTTAAGTACACATTATTGAGGTATTTACGTGCTAAGAATCTAAAATTCTACTCTTAACTCCTCACCTGGTCTTCATTCGACAGTCAGAAGAACTTGGTGGCTTCATAAATTCATTAACCCACCCACATGTGAAGAATGTCAACTAACATTGATTCACAAAAAATATTCTTGTCCTTTTTGTCAGCTTTAGTCCTAAACTGCTTTGGGTCGACAAAGGTGTTTATTGCTGTTCTACACAGGGTTCGATCGTAGGCATCATCGTCTGTGATGTTATTTAGTCCGTGGTCATTTTTCGTTCTTCGTTTGGTTCTCCCACGTTCACTTTTGTCTTTACTGGTACTGCATCATCACTCGTCAGATCATGTCTGAGACCATCTCAATCTTATTCTCTACCTTATCACACTACACTGCTTATTTATATTTCTCAATTTGCATCACAAAAACTTTAAAATGTCCAACGCAACATGTTATGTCACTTCCGTCCTGCTGATTCTTCCTTTTGCGTGACAGTGCATCAGGGGGTGTGGGATCTCACTGTCACCGCAGACTGTCGTCATTTACTCTACAGTATGTTGCCTTAGCGTTTGCCTAGCAGCCTCAATAGATCCTCCAATTCAAGTTAGCGCATTGCCTAAATATTTGACTTATGTTTTTGTTGCCGACCCGATTTACCAGCATTCACTAACTGACTGCACTACGTCATCGTTATCTACAAAGAGCACTTTCCACCCTCTGAAACGGAACATCCATTATGGTGATCAACAATAGTGGCACTTAACCTGGATGCAAACCAAATGATATTTACAGCTTCTCCTTTTATCCCTTGTCTATTTTGATTGTAGTAGATAATTGTAATTGCATGGCCTTCACCAATGGCACTATTGCTTCTGAAACTTTTATTCTCTCCTCGAAATCCAGTAAATCAGATTTCTGAGTACATGATCCAATCAAAATCCTGGAATGTGGCTCTATATGGTCTTCTCTCACTATCTGAACAGCATCCTTCGTCCCTTTTCTAACTGAAGTCTTATGGCATTTTTCTCTAAAACAACTTCAAGCAGTGCTCCAAAAGCATAATCACCCTGCAGGTTTCACATTGTGGTGAGTCTCTTCCTCGTATACAAATCTTTGCAGTTTTGGATTTCGTCCGATACTTTGGTATATTTCAAAATTCACCTAATATTAATAAAGACGTTTGAAGTGCTCAGCTCTAATGTCAGAGGAACCATTTGCATTTCTGTTAGTGTTTGTTAAATTGTTTACCTCATCTCTGGTCGGAGATCCTTCCTATCGGTCCATGCCTATGGGGTTTCATTCAATGGGTCTCTGTTGTTTTCAATGTATAACAACACTGAACAATTAATGAAGAATGCATTTAAGATGTGTGATTTATTTTGAATTTCGTTGAACATTCCTAACGTGGTGAAGGTGTAGACTTCAGAGTACATTTCAGTAGTTCCATAGATGGGGTTTTCCAAGGGCGAGTAGCTTAGTGTTTACGCAAGTATAAATAATTTGACTAATAATAGGAAAAAATATCAATTGCAACAGACTTGTACAAACTAACGAACTCTCGTCTTCCATAATTCTATACAGTATATAATACTACTGGATCAATTTAAGCTTTTTTAATTTGTGGCTTGTTTACCGCTTCCATTCCTATATATCTAGTGTGTGCAAATGTTTTCTACCCATGCGTATGTTCATGCGCGATGATTGTGCATTCGTCAGTTGTGCAGTACAGATTATTAATTTTTTTATCTGATAAATAAAGAAACTTCTTTAAGGGGCCACCTATTCGTCAGGCAACCCTATTCATCATGGACAAGTAAATAATTTAATGTAGAATGTTTTTTTAAAAATGTAAAAATATTGAGGATTATATTGAATAAAAATGGTAACATAAGATGTGCGGCAAAATAGGTTTTTGGGAGTAAAGCTGTGCAATACGTTTCAGTTCAGTCTTGGGAAGGTTCTAACTTTAAATATATTATTTTAAACGGTATAGATGCTTTACTATCACTTGCATTCGTTTTCATCTTTTGATAAGCGACTTAATTTCTGTGCGATTATCTCATTTTATTTTCTCTGCTTCTCGTAAATTCACTCATCAGATTTTATTTTATTGATTTATTTGGTCGTGTTCAAGTCAATGGAGGGCCTAAACGTTGCCTTTCATATCTGCATTTTTTTCAAGTTGCCTAATATGTTTAAATGGATATAAGCTATTAATCTTGAATTTGAGGCTGATATATTTTCGAAAGGCCCGTAGTAGCACAACGAAAATCTACTGTATACTGTTTCAGAGTTGCTTCGCTGTAAGGTATAGCGATGCGGCTAACAGTGTGTATCTGAAAGTTATTAAAACTGCGTCGTGATTGTCTGACTGCAAATACAGTGGAGAAAGTCCAGAAATTGTGCAATCCAACTCAGTCTTGTTTTTTGCCCTGTCTATTCTGTTGATGTCGGTTCAGTATGATGATATCTCGGATGATAACGACGATCTCAAACCAGGCTCACCAGTTCAACCCACAGTCAACGGGAGCAGCGAACGACGCTCTACAGCCAACACTTCGCGATCCCCCATTGGCAACAAGTCAGGCTCGACTCGCGGAGTGCCAGATTTGGACAGGGGCAAAAAGACACCGAGTAGTGGCGGTGTGAGCCACCTTCGACTCGATCTTACTGCTGTTTCTGTGCATTCACTCAAACGATGCTCACGTTTTTTTAAGATGAATGTGCGGCACCAGAGCAGCAAGACTCAACTCGCTGAGGTAAGTAATCCAGTACGGGGGTTGTTTTTTATGTTTAGTTTAAGTAATTTTTTTCCAAAGTGGTTAGCAGATTGAACAATCCCAACTACGAAGCGAATGCAGTGAGTTGTTGCTTTCGGGCAGCATGCAGTAGTGGAGAAAAAGGGGAGATTGGAGAGGTTGCGCTCCTCTGTAATCAGAGAAAGCGAATTATTTCGTTTGGCTTGGTGCAATAATCTATAATATACTGTTTCAAGAAATAGCATGTTCGACAAAATATCCGCCAGGAGACCCCTTGCCATTGGGTGACTTACCTCTTCTAGTTCCCCGCGCGCGGTCCCCAGGGCCCATCCTCGTGGTATAGACGATCAGTCCTCTTTAGGAACCACAACTTTCTTTCGTCAAAAATAGAGCGGGGGTAGGGAAGTGCCCCCAAAGACGGAAGCGAATCTCCGACCAGGTGGTACAGGACAGGAGAAAATGTCTGTCGGACTCAGAACGACTGGAGTCGCAATGGGGACAGATATCGGGCGCAGCCAATCCAAACTCCGCCCGGGTAAACTATAGGATATGACACTTGCCTATCCGAAGCTTCCCCACAAGCCTACACTCCATATGGGTCAGTCCTTCGTGCTTGAGGCTGGGTGGTCGACCCCCAGGGACTTCTTCGTACCCCAATCACGCCTGGTATGTAGCTAGCGAAAATTGGATCGAAATCATGTGAAATCAAATTAGCCACCTGAACTCCTTAGATGCCCGCTCAGACGCCAAAATGTCTTTAATAACATTAATGGATGGGTCATAGCGGTAATACCACTCCTAGTGCAAGTCTCAAAGTCTGAGAAGTCAGGCTAGCCACCAACCTGCAAAAGACTGACGGCTAAATAAAACAGTTGACTTAGACCCAAAGGCCTCCTTTCCAAAAAGGAATGGTACGACCAACTCAAGAGACCATGCTCCTATTGTCAGGAGGGCCACACTATTCCGGAGAACTCAACGTTGCAGCCAAGAAACTTCCTTCCAATAAAAGCAGCAGGACCAGGAAAACAGTTCCTCTTGAAGATCCTAAACAAATCGTGCTTGGATCTTTTGCAATTTTTTCCCATATCATTCCAATCTTGACAAAGGACAAAGACCTCGCTGTCGGCGGATCCTAACGGCCTATTTGCACCACTTATCTGCACAATCAAACTACTCGTAAAGCTAATCAAAGACTCCAAGTCGGTTTTTTTAAAAAGGAGCGATCGACTGAAGAACAGATATCCAGAGTTGTTCAGTCTATTCAAGAAACCT
This sequence comes from Nematoplana nigrocapitula, assembly GCA_032274565.1. Classification (NCBI taxonomy): domain Eukaryota; kingdom Metazoa; phylum Platyhelminthes; order Proseriata; family Nematoplanidae; genus Nematoplana; species Nematoplana nigrocapitula. The sequence goes on from JAUYWV010109164.1 coordinate 7,023, forward strand.
ACCAACGTTTCGAGCGTACAGTCCTCATTAAAACTGGTGACTCCAATGTGCCACAAACTATATTGGAGCCTCAATCTCCAAGAAAAGCTTTCACAAAAGTGTCACACAAGGAAGCTACATCAACGACCTTCCAGACTGCCTTCCCCACTGAGCAATTGCTAGTCTCTTCAACCATATGACCTAGCAGTAACTGTATATACAAGCCATAACTATTCTCGATGCCACTGCTAAGGTCTTGGCTGCCGTAGTCTTCGTATCCAAATAGACCAGCGACTGGAACATGGTACTCAAACCTGTTGAATGTGAAATCCCTGGTTTCACCCCCCAAAAAATTAAAGCAAATGATACTCTGCAAGGTATCTCCCTTGTTACGAACAACGCATCCACGTTCTATGGAGTGGAGAAAACTTGAGTGAGTAAGAGAAGACATGTACACTTGGAAGAGGTAAACATTCTTACCGGGGGGCATACACGGCCACTCAAGCTAAGACATCAATGACATCAATCTTTCCACCCGCTCTCTGATCTTGCGACATCCCCGTCGTGCCAGTGTCTCTTGTCTCGCTCCTTCTGGCGCCATTTCTCTATCACTCATCCCATCACTTGCCAGCTCGATCCTTTTCCTCGCGAACCCCTTGGTCTCATTTCCCCTATCCCACCCTGGTCTCCTGTGTTCAACCTCTCTCTCTCAATCTCTCTCTTTCTATCCCATGCTCGCGCTTTGACCCTCCCCACCTTCGCTTTACCGCGGGCTCCACTCATCTCAATGAGCTGTCCCCTTGTCACCTGGCAATGTGGACCGACAAATCTGTGCTTGGCCGACACGGAAAGGGCGGCGCTGGCGCAACGATCTCCTGCAACCTCTGAGGCCAGAGCGATGATCTCTCACTTCCAGCGGGAGAGCATTGCTCCAGCTTCTTCGCGGAGCTCTCAGCCATCCGCGCGTCCCTGATCTGGACGGTTGGACACATATCTGCTGGTTCACCTCCATCAGAATCCTCTCGGACTCTTTCATCCATATCCCTTCTGAACTCGGGACCGTCCCTTCTTCGCACTTCCAACCTCCACTCTATCTGGTCTTCCCTCAAACGCTTCGACGGTATGGGTGTAATTGTAAACCTTCAATGGATTCCGGAGCACTCATCCCTTCGGGGCAATGACAGGGCCGACTCCTTAGCCAAGACCGACGCCACCGCCCTTTTCAACTCTGCCTTCTTCTTCTACAGGCCACGCCTTCCCGCACCATCCGGGGCAGACATTGGCGAGATCGCGAAGCGACCAATCCCTCTCAGTAGCTTCATCATTTGGTTGGGGTTGTGAAGAACCGTCCTCATATCCGGGTTGAGGCCGAAGAGATGCTCCCTCAGCCCCGTCCCGGGTGCGGACTTCGTCAGCTTATGATCCACACTGTCCACCATTCCGCACGTCGTGCAGTCTAAGCTGGTTGATTTGCCGATGGCGAACAGGTATTCCTTTGATAGGGGGCACACCCCGTCAGAAGTTGCTGGTAGGTCCCCTCTTTCCTCCTGCCGGGCGCTTCTTTGAGTTAGCGGGTCCGTTAGAGCTCCTCCAGATGTCATATGACTCTACCCTAGTCCAACGTTGACGCGTCTCCCTGGCCATGGCGGCGTCGGCGGTGTCCAGAGATATCTCGGTGTTCTCTTGCGGTAGCGCAGTCGCTTCACCTGCCAGCCTGTCGGCGACCTCATTGCCGTTGATGTTGCAGTGGCTCGGCAACCATTCTATCGTGATCTTGCATTTCCGTGAGAGGGTGAGTAATAGGACCCAGATCCGACCGAATTGCTCGTCCTTTTGATCCAGCGGGCTTGCTGAGAGGCGCTGGATTGCCGACCTCAAGTCTGAGCAAATCCGCACCCATCTCATGCCCTTGCTAGTGTCATCGGGTAGGCCTACTAGGGTTGTCAGGGCCTCTTCAATAGCGACGAGTTCCGCACGGTAACTCCTGCAGATCTTCCCGGCTGCCTTCCTCCTTTCGTTACGTTCTCCATTTGGCAGCAGGACGAGTGGCGCCTCCCCCGTCCGGAAACCCTCCTTCGCAGACCCGTCTGTCCAGCAGATTGTGTTCGCTGGCCGTAGGGCAAATCTCATCCGTCTTCTCCTTACTGTCACACACACACACCTCTGCCTCCCTCCACTGGAACTCCTATGGTATTCCAGATACATTTATTTGTCTTTCTCCTCTGCCAACTTATACTCAGTACTCCTCTCCACACCGACAATTGAAGTATGTCCACCATCGTTTCCTCTTTCTGCCCTAATGTTACACGATTACATCCATACAAACCAGTGCCCCGCACCGGAGATTTCGGAAGTTTTACTGTCAAACTCGCAACGCTAACGTCTTTTTTACTTTAACGCCTCCTTTTCCGAGAGTTGTTCGGATTCTCTCACGTCGAAGAATTCCCTTTTCCCGAGGTTTTCTTCGATCCTTGCTTTAATCACGTCGAATAGCCACAGAGAATCACTTCGGTCAAGTTTACTCACTTCGCTGGACTACTCTCTGTCTGCTTTATCATTTCGCGCTCCGTTCTTCCCCTTTCTTCATACGGACCCGCCAGTGTATATATCCCAATCATAATATCAGTTAGCTTCCAATGTTTGGTAGTCCTCTGACTCGTGCCTCTGTTGTAATAGGAGTTCAAGTCTCCGAAGATAAGTGAGAAGACTGAAGGAGCGGGGCTTTGAGTTCGTAAAGACAGAGAGTCGAGAAGCGATGAGAATAAATTAATAATTTTGAGTTAGAAGTAACCGGAATAGGCGTGCCCAACCGCGCTATTCTCGAGCTCTTAGAAAGTATTTTGGAGGACAGTGCTTTTCCGATAAACGTCTGGCTAGGAAAGTCAGGTTTATCACCTAAGGAAACCTTGCAGCACACTAAAACAGGGGGCTGCGGAGTTCACATCATCACTTGATCTGCTCCAACAGACGGTCTGCCTTGACTGCATTGAGCAACGAGACGTCTTTCTGCTGTTTAGATCATCCTTGATGCGGGTAGAGGGTACCGTTGTCCTGAAATGAATCCCCAGTCATTGCGGACTACATGGAAGCCAAGGAGAATGCACATCATCCGCGAAATGATGATGAGTGACAGGACCCTGTCCCGGTGTCCTTCGGGGAGGCCCCCCATTAAGAGGGAAGCCAAAGATCCCAACCCAGGTCATGAGAATGCTCGGCTACGCCCAGGCCAGCGAGCATATGCTGACAGGCTGAGACACTGACTGGGCGTCTTAGAAGCGTGTAGAGTAGGGTGCTAATGACATATCGAGCCCGTTTTGACCCGGAGGATGAACAGACCTTGGAGCACTGGCTCAGGTGTACCCTGCTCACCTACTGTAGGTCCTCGGCTACACGTGTTTAGGGTAGGGTCCCGCCTTTTTCGGTGCTGACGGAGGATCACGTTGCGGTGGCCTCCCATCCACTAATGCACAACTACTGAAAACAAGAATTATCTAGGAATGTATGGCAGTAACCACTGAAGAAGAGCGCCTTCATTTTAGTTGTGCAAGAAATAGGTATAGACTCGGAGAAAACATGAAATTTCTATATCTCTATGATTCTCAAACCAAACCAAACCATGCAACAAGGAAGGGAACCTACCTCTTCGAGTCGCTTGGCTGACAGTCGAGTCTCCTTCAACTCGCGCTCCACATGCCATCGGACCTTCTCCACCCGGATACGCTCATCGGCCAGAGCTGTCATCTCCTGGCGGGCATGAGCCACATCCCCCGGATCCCTCAGACCAGACTCCCCGGCCAATTCCGCCGCCTTCTCGCTCTCTGAAACCAAACAAGCATCCTGACATTTATATATCCCGATTGATGCATTCCGATATGAACCAACGGCTCCCTTAGTGTTTTCCTCTTATAGGTAGGGCAACAGCTTCGAAACGGACGTCGCCACATGCCGTTTTTGTCATGTTTTCCCCGCTGTTTTGGTATCTCACCATGATGTTTGTCGTTTTTTCCTGCATACACTCTACCTTTATCTTAGTTGTGACTCTGTCTTCTCTTGCCTCTCTTCCAGATCCCTTCTCCCGAGTTCAAAAGGTTTTCGTTTGGTCTGCTACCGGCGGATATTCCAGTTGGCGATAAAGACCGGTGCAAAATCGGTTATTTTTGTGTGGAGGCTGCGGTAAACCGACCGACTGTAGTATCATACTGAACTGCGACGAAGAAAAGTACCTTCCCCTAGTGTGAGGAAAACAAATATTTCAGCCGCAGAAGAAGACGAATAAGAAAATCGCGCTAAAAAACTGTATTTACCACTAGTCTACACCATACTACTAAAGAGTAGTATAAGTTTTAAGCAGCTATAATACTGTATGGGTCATAAAAATCTACCGCAAATCTGCGCCCTATTATTTTTTACTGTCCTGAAGCTCCTCTAGTTTATACTGCATTGCACGCGGGCACATTCGACTCTTCACTTATCTAACCGTGGTGGACCATCTTCTTGATCCCCAACCTCTGCCAGTACGCGGCCATTACCTTGTATTCGGGTATCATCAGTTTTCTCTTCGCGATTTCTCAGTCGTCCAGCTTGTTCCGTATCCCACCTGAAATAAATTCAAGCGTCTATTAGAATTCGCCGACAATTTAGAAAATCTTTCCCGAACGAAGTGAGCAATATTCCTAATATGCAAAGCAAGTAAACAATGTCACATATTCTTCTGCGTAGAATAGAAGAGAAGTTGAAAGAGGAGATTTCCAAAACCCAGGTCGGCGTTGGCTCTGAAGTGGAAGGATTATCCTTCCTATTATATTCCGGTTTTAATATATTTATTCTCTATTAACGGTTTTCCTTTTCATTGTCAGTGATGCTCAATGTGATTTTTCCACCGCGTGTTATATATAAAGCTCATAAAGTCGCTTTAACGAGATATGAACGTAACTCAGGATAACGCTGAATCATCTTCCCATCACTCTACAACACCATGCACGAGATGATGGGGAACAATAAAGCACAACAATTTAGTTCATGTTTCTGCATCGCAGTATTAGCATACAGTACCGTAAAGAAGCAGAAAGAGGCATCTACTAATGCTTCGTGGTAGGTCTGGAAGGGACAAAACCATTGAAGAAATCATCGGAACGATAAAAGGAGCAGAAAGAAGCATCTACTAATGCTTCGTGGTAAGTCTGGAAGGGACAAAACCATTGAAGAAATCATCGGAACAATAAAAGCAGCAGTAAGGATTGTTCACACTCTGATACGACTACCTTTCTATTACACTTTCCAAAATGAAATTCGGACTTGATGGAAATAAAATGGAAATTTACTGACATTAAAATTCGGATTCCACCTGACATTGGCTAAGTGTGATTTGAAAATCGATAAATTTGATTTAAAAATTACACCACTGGATGTAAGTTACGACATTTCAGAAGCTACGTGTCCGTCCGTGTGTTTGATTTACCTCTTACTAACTTTATTCAGGCTTTTGATATATGTGCTGTATATCATGCCAGTAGTAATAGTTGTGCAGCTTCTGGGCCAGCTAAAAATATAAATAGATGAGTCATCGCGGGACGTCATAAGTAGGTCAGCCAAACAGAGCACGTAACGTGCCAACTAGATAGAAGTATTTCTCCTTTGGTACCCCTAGACATTCCAGAGGCTTTGTTTAGTTTAGATTTCTTTTTT
>JAUYWV010109175.1:0-12684 GCA_032274565.1 Nematoplana nigrocapitula
CTGAGCTGAGTTGTTTTTCCCTGATAAACTTTTCTCAACTTTTCGCAGTAATTAAATATACTGTTTTTTATATATATCTGTTTCTTCTCAATTACCGCATAGGGTACCGCATCAATCCGGGCCCTTTATTGTTCTACGGTCCGTATGCCTAATTACACCAACCAGAGACTGTTGTTTGGAACTGGATTAGGGCTATGGTTTTCGTCGGCCGAAGTTCGTCTGATGCTTGGACGGACACAGAAAAACCGGTGCACTCTCCACCATTCAGTCCTCTGGCTTGGAGTTGGGGACCAGTTACGCAGTGGTCTTCTAAGTAATTACCGAGAAACAAAAGTTTCGACACCAAGATCAAGAAAGAAGTCTGCAGATCTCAATGACCCATGGACAAACTGCAAGTGGAAAAATGCGCATACTGCTGACACTTCACCATGGAAAACTCGGCCGCAAAACACCAGCTACTTCCACAATAGCAAACCCCAGGGAAAGACGAAATACTGAAGAACCTAGGATCTTCTGTAAAAGAGTAGCTTCTTATGATTGTGAACAAATCCTGAATATCTTCTAGCACCAGTATAAACCGTAGGGATGTAGGAGCTCGGGGGCCCAACCCCCCACACTTTTTGGCAAGTGGTGGCCCAAGTAGCTTCCCTCCACTTTTTATGCTAATATTTTATATTCTGGCAGGGGGGACCAAAAGCATACCTTTTTCCCTGAAAAATTGTGACTGATTTTGTTTTACGATCTAGCAAAGTCTATTTTAAGAAATATAAGTTTGGAACTAAAAGATTCTAAATGGTATTCTTTAATTGCTGCTGAAGCAGCTGACATTACAAATTTCAAACAGATAAATGTAACGATTCGTTGGGTTGGTAATTCCAGTTCAATGTTTACAAAGATCCAGTAGGAATGTTTGCATTTCCAAATACCAGTGTTGAAAAGCTGTTTCTCGCCCTCAAAGTTGTTGTGACTAGACTCGGTTTACCAATGCTCAATTGCCGTGGGCAGGCTTATGATAGTGGTATTAATATGCAAGGTAAAGCGAAAGGAGTTTCGACATCGTGTATCAGCAGAAGTGCCAGCTGCTTTACATGCCCATTGTTTCACATATTATTCAACCCATTAAAACCGGGCGAAAAAATCACATTAAGTACTGTTGGGGTATTTATTACCCCATGGTGTTTTTAACAGCAAATGAGAAACTGTGCAGCTAATTAGTATTTTATCTACACAGGATGCATTTACAAAGCTATTTATCTCAATTTTTGAATATTTCCTATTTTTTAATATTACGCATATTACACCCACGCACTTAATCTTCATGTATATAATAGTTTGAGTTTTTTTTTAAATCATTACTATTAATAAGATACCTATAAAAAAACTGAAAAGTTTTAAGAAACAACAGAAGGAGCATAGAGAACTGGACGTGGAGTAACTTTTTTGCCAACTCTTTTATAAATTATTTTCTTTTGTGAGGCTCTCTGTTGGCAAAGCCGGGATAGATACATGTAGATAAGAATAAAATATACAGAGATTTTATTGTGTTATAGCAGACTAACATATGTTGTAAAACATGTGAAGCCATTGTTACATCTCGTTAGAATCAAAAGTACACTGGAGAATCCTTTTCGTCTTTAGTATAAAAGAGAGCGAGTTCACCCTTATTATGCGTATTTTACCTATTTATGCCAGGAAGGCATGTACGTCGAAATTGTCAGCGTCACTTCAGCATCTGATTCTGAATATAGGACATTTCATTTCCGTCAGTTTATGATGTTAATGCTTATAATGACTGCACTTAGTAATTCCTTTAAATATGACCATATTTAGCCATAAATATAACTGAATTTAGTGATTAACTAGGCTTGTATTCATTCCTGTTAATTTGCCCAGATGTCTATAGTCGGTCAAGCTAAGTTTGGTGAACTGCCGTTGTCGTATTTAATATTGTACTGTGAATTCGTTCTGCCTGAATATGGTATAAAAATAAGAGAGAGAGAGAGAGAAAGAGCAGATAGAGAGATGATTCTAAACTTTTACAAAAATCTATAGAATGTAAATTTTATTATATCATTATGTTTACACAGACGTACAGAATATGTATGGACGTTACTCTGAATGGTTATCCTTTCAGGTCTAAATTAAATATTATACCCCATCCGTATCTAACGTCACTATATTTGTTAAAATGCTCCAGCATATAAAATTAATTATGCTCAATAAATGTGATTATTTGAAAATCAGTAATAAAAGATCTATAATGATATACGTATTTAAGCATTTATATAAACAATAAAGTATTTTTAAATGAAAATAAAATTGATTGGAATAATAAATTATCCCGCAGGTTAAAGGGTTGTTTCAAGAGGATGCCAACCAATACGTGACACATTGGATCTTGCTCGTGAAGTTTTGCAACTAATGATGTTTTCTCTTCAAAGAAATAAAAGTCAATTCTGATTCGTAGGCTCCAGCCCTTGTGCTAATTTGTCCTACTCGTTTTGACGGCGCTTTGGTCGACAATTGCTCTCTCCTCATATAAACTCTGAAGGAGGTCAACCAAACAAGCTATGATGATTATCACGTCGGACAGGACGGTATTGTTCTTATGTGAGAATTTATTACTTTTTGGTATATGAATATATCCTTCTTGCTGTTTCGCCCATCTGACGACTTTTCTAAATTGTCGCAAAGCAAGAAGACAAATTGCATGTAGAGGCGATGAAGGCAGCGCTGAAGAAACACTACAAGGATTTGAGTTGGAATAAAACATTTGATGAATTTTATAAAAACGTTGCCCAAAAAGCATACCTCCACGCTTTAGAGGAACCAATTTTGCCACATTCATATATGGGATATGTTAATGTAGCACTGCAGCAATCACTTACTTTAAAGTTAGAAATTTTTACTGCAGTAGGCGATTATTGAAATGCTACATCCATATACTACATAATGTGGACACCCAATGGTGTTATCGAAAGAAATCTTCGAAACAATTATTGACCGGCCTCTGTAACTCCCAGGAGGACGTTTGACGTTGGCGTATAATTTGGCGTAGTAAGATTTCCGCCACTTCAATGGTTTAATAGATTTTGTTAGCACCATTGCTAGCCTCATTTATTTCTGGAAATTTTAATTCTATAAAAGGTGATTGCTGCGATTGTACATCAATATACCAGTCTATGTAATTCACAAGAGGACGTAATTAACATTCACGTAAAACTTGTGTAGTAAGTATGCTTTTCGTCCGATAAATGGTTCAAAAGATTTAATTTGATAACATCATAGATTGTCTTATTCATCTCTGGGAATTTTAATTCTGTAGTAGGCGATTGGTGCAGTGCTGCAATGGGTAATTTGAATCTGATTATGTTTGTTATGTTGATCGATCGTAACGAGTGACGCCTATTCTTCGCCCGTAGGTCGCGAGTATACTACATATGCGTCCTCTGCATGTGCAGCGTGTTGCATGCTGCTTGTATTTACAGTACACGGCGAGTAAACTCGCCTGACGCTTAACAGCAGATTCATAATTATTGGTCGACAATGTTTCATTGTCTCAGCAAACTGGCGATCGTGTATTTGAAATTATTTCTTTCCCCCACTTTTTATGAGCTTCCTACGCCCATGTACCGTCTGGAAGCGCGACGAGATCATCCCAATCCACAAAGCATTTGTAGCAATGACTGCTTATTTTCTACGACTATGAGCACGACCATTCTAAGAACAGACCAGCATTTCAGTGTAATATACTGTATGCAGTCATGCAAGAAGAAACTGCTGACAAATGTAATGGTGATGTTGAATCGTATTACAGGCAACAATATTTTGAGTTTCTGGATCGGCTTGTAGGCACTTTGCGCTATAAATTTGAACAAGCAAACTATATATTGAATCGTCAAATTATGCTATTCCGGAGGTAAAAGTAAGCAGGGAACTGGAAATTAAATTTAGTCGCAGAATGAAAATTTGACCCCAATCTAGGAAACATATCTTCCAACGTGTCTGAATATATTGATATTGAATACCTGGTACACCTAGCTCGGTTTCTATTTTGCTAATCGCATGTCTTCTTCTTTCACAATCGTGATTATCTTATTAGAATTCATGTCTTTCTATTTTAGAAATCGCAAGAAAATATAACAAGTTCTATTTTGTCGTATGAATAAAACGTATTCAAAAGTCGGCTCTAAAAATCGCATGCGATTTAGCGTGTTGTCGAATTGTATGAAAAATGGTACCGTACAGTATGTGACAAAATGTGAATCGCACGCTGGCGTCGTCGTACGACAAAATCGTCTGAAAATTCGCATCGTATGTGCCAAAATGTGAATCGCCCGCTGGCGTCGTCGTACGACAAAATCGTCTGAAAATTCGCATCGTATGTGCCAAAATGTGAATAGCACGCTGGCGTCGTCGTACGACAAAATCGTCTGAAAATTCGCATCGTGTGTGCCAAAATATGAATCGCACGCTGGTGTCGTCGTACGACAAAATCGTCTGAAAATTCGCATCGTGTGTGCCCTTCTTTAGACGACTTCCCATAGCCACTTTGAATTTGACCAGACAACTAGAAGGTTTATCAATGGGACAGGCGGCATTTTCCGCATCGGATAAATGCAGGATTTCTTTTCTCTGCATAGAATCGTTTGCCCACTGTTTCTTTCTAGGATTTTGTACTGGCAAGTTTACAGTGGGTTGGTTGACTTCATTCCAAATACTTTAACGAATTGTGATATGTAAAGTCTTCTGCTGAATTCTCACTGGGACAGTTGCGAAAGTGTTTGTTTGTGTGTGAGAGCTCGTGTTTCTGTTTGTGCGCATCCTGATACACACTCTGTGTCAATTTGATGCCTGTGTTGTATGGGTAGGTTGGTCAAGCTTTCGTTGATTGATCTACCTATTATAAATGTCTTCCGTCAGTACAAGAGCTAGACGTGATTGTCAATAGGGAATAGATTGCCTATACTGTATAGTCAGTGGAATGGATGAATAGGAGATCTCTTCGTACTGCGGTCTTCCCTAACCCCCTCTCCTCCCCTCATCCAGCATCCACCGATGCGTACGACCTGCACTCAGTATTGGCGCTGGCCTTTTTTTAGAGATGGGCACAACTTTACTTAGTTACTCATTGTTTCCAGTCTATCAGACTATCTGCGCACTTTCTCGCCTATTCATTAAGTTGTAATCAACCAGACCGAACTATACTGTAAGGCATCGTGTAACTAACTTGATGTCTAGAAAGATAATTTGAAAAGTATAGAATTCACACTTTTGTTTCCGAAATGTTATTATACATGTAGTTAAGTGCAATCACACAAAGTGGATTATTGGCGAGATTATATTTTTCTTCTAGTTTAAATCAGCCGTGCACATGATTTCAGAGACGTGATTGGCAGAGCACTGATCAAACTGTTATATCATAGGCGTCGGAGCCCCCCAGGTCTGAGATTGGGGGGGGGGGGGTACGGGCATGTCCCCCCCATCTGACATCTTTAAAATTCGGCAGCCTTTTTTTATAAATGATTCAGGATACACGATGCCAGGCAATCCGCGACTGTCGAACGTTATCGGATGCTCATCTCACATTCATCTTGAACACTAGTGTTCCAGATTTGAAGTAGTTGTTGAGAGCTCACAACTATGCCTCAACGGATGAGATTAACAAATGCACTACTACACTGATGTGCTTATAAATTCCGCAAAGCAAAATGTTTTCCAATTTTAAACAATGAGACTAGGGATATGGGCAATCATGGACAATTGTCGTTTTGTATACGTTGGGTTGATACTGACTTTGTAATACACGAAATCTAATTGGCATAATATACCATGTTGATAAAACAGAGTCACCTTTTCTTGTTGCGACAATCAAAGATATCCCTTTACGTTGTGATTTAGGGTCGAATTTTAAAACCTGCCTCCTGTTGAGGTTGACCGCATACTCTAAACTTCTTCAGTTGTGGAGCTTCTCCAAATCGGAATTTTAAAAACCTGCCTCAATTTCTCCTCGACTAGAATAGTTCTAGAAAGACCGCTACCTCAAATGATTTTAACCAGAGAAATTGCGGTGCTTTAATAAAACTCGTTTTTTAAATATATCGCAAAAATTTTTCTGGAGATGAAAAGCAACTATATAGTTAGAAGTCTGTGTTCTAAATACAACATAGGAGCAGAGACGAAACAGAGCGAATTTAAAAGCTTGTCAAAGAAAAGAAAATAATGGGAGAAGTTGACGAATAGTTGTTGGTTTGGTAGAATAACAGTAAAAATTGAAATAAAAAAGAAAAAAACTGGGGGTAGTATTTTTTTAAATCCTGATAGCTCATCAGTGGAAGTAGACGTCTCCTTGCTCTGTTGCCCAGCTTAGGGAGATGACAGCATATGGTGGTCGGAAGAGTTTCTGTTAATACCTAACTAGATACATACTTTCATGAAAAATATTTTAAGGTATATTTCATTAGGTAACTTTTTTGAAAGCGACATCTCACTGATGTTCTGACGACAGGTGAACTGTATTTTTGTAATTCGTGCTTTAACAGTGGTTTTATATTAGCAGATGAGATTTATTTTCCTGTTTATTGCTTTGAAAATGATTGTACAATCGAAAGCGCTCAGAAAAATACAATTTTACTGTATCATTTTACGCGATATGCTTAGCCTTGCACGAAATGTGTAAACTTCTTTCCAAGGCATCAACTGCTTTTCAACAACCTGAAAAATGAACTATCTCCCCCAAGAGACTGGTTTGAGACAATTGTGAAGTCGACCATTTTGACTGCGGCAGTGATTCTTACATAATCGAAAAATATGGGGGGGGGAGGGAGGATTAAAACCCACCATTTTATACACACATGAATGCTAACTATATGTAAATGTACTTTTCTTGTTGAATTAGACAACTTTAAACAACACAATGGGAGGTACACTAAGTACAGTACTGTGTATATACATATTGTCTAGGATGGGGCTATTAAAAAACAGTAATGGTATCCAGAACAGATCGCTCTGGCGAAAAAGGATTCAGGCAGCCAACCCAAAACAACAAATGAACCATGGTCTTATACTGTAAGGCTCATATGTCCGGGAATATGCACAGTATGTACCTATGTTTGGATTAAATGACAAACGGCGCCCCCCCACCATGAGGTTCCGACGTCTATGTATATTGTAGTGAAAATATCTTTTTTCGACTGAAATTTATACTCTTTTGTTGGACATTGTTTGCTGGAGACAATACTACCACATGAACTCTGCTGCCAACTTGGGTTTTTGCAAAAGGGATGAACATCTTATCAGATACAAAAGCGGCGGGTGTACCACCCAGATTGACTACATCATGATAAGAAAGGAAAGATCGAAATCGAGTGCGGGACGCCAAGGGGATACTATACGAGGCAGTAAATAAGACCAACACAGGTTACTTATTGCAGACATGGAAATAACAATGGAAAACAAATGTCGACCAAAGAAAAGACCACAAAAAACGATAGCGTGGGACCTGATATCTAAGGCTATATAGAGTACAACAGAAAGATAAGCGACAGAAAAGCAGAAGTATAGGAAGGGGAGCAAAGACAACCTCAGCAGAGGAAGCATGGACAGAAATGTACCAAATATTGGACGAAGCAGTCGTTCAGACATGTGTGAAGACAATAGGAGGGAGACCCAGAGAGCCAGAGACCTACCTGGTGGCGGAATGAAGAAGAGCAGGAGAAACTAAAACAGAAGAAGAACGCCTATAAAGAAATGAAAGATGGAAGATGAGATCATGCAGAATACAAAAGATTTAAAAAAATCAGAGAAAGCAGTTTCAAAAGCTAATGAAGAAATATGGATAGAATGGTACAACAACCTATATAGATACGACTGAGAGAGAAGACAAGATTTACAAGATTGCAGACACCATAGCAAAGAGTAGAAAAACAACAAAAATCACACTGATAAAATACAAGAAGGATGAAATACTAACAGATGAAAACGAAATAAAAAACAGATGGCAAGAATACTTTTCCGAACTCTTAAACGAAGAAAATGAAAGAGGGCAGTTGGAACACCGGATATGACCAGTGGTTCCATTCAAGAAATCATAGCAGAGGAGGTTAGGAACGCACTATAAACCATGAAAGCAGCAGGAAATGCAGACGGACGATCAGGAATAACTGCGGAACATTTAAAAAATCTGGACGCTATCGCTACATGAATACAATGGGTGACAGACCTATTAAACACCATCATGAGAGTAGAAACTGTTCAGAGAACCCGAATGGAAAGTACCACAGTAACAATCTATAAAGCGAGTAAACATTTCATCTGCTGGTGGAACTACTGGAGAAGAGGTTAGAACGACTCGTTGACTTCAACAGAAGGGAAATGCACAAGTGATGCAATATTTTACCATCAGACAGATGCAGGAAAAATCCCTGGAGAAAAGAAAGAAGCATTTCCTTGCCGTTTTAGACATTAGAAAAGCCTTTGATCGGGTGCCAAGGAAAACAGTTTACTGGGTCCTTTGAAAGAATGGTATACTTTCAAAATTAGTGAAACTAGTTCACCCCACATGCGATAATCCAAGGACAAGTGTCAAAATTGACCACGGCGACACTGAAGAGTTCAGCATTGATGTAGGCCTACACTAAGGATCCGTCTCTCAGACCACTCCTGTTCATCACAACTGCCGCCTATTGGTACCACTGACCATTGTGTCATCCTACTCAACCAGACAGGAACAAGAAAGATCAAACAAAGAAAACTTGCACGTCTGTCACTACACAAAAGCTACAAAAACTAAATGCCTCCTTGACATTGCTGAGCATGACTGTTCGGAGTGATGTCATACAATTGCAGGATAAAGATAGCAAAACCGAAAATTTCAACATTATCATACAAAAACTTCTCGAAGAAAACTTTCCATAGCAACAAAAGTCATTTTCAAACTCTATATGTCAATAGATGTCAGAAAAAATCTTGAAGTTGATAAAGCGCAGAAACACGAGCTACAAGCTAGGAAGCGTCTACATGAAAATACGTAGAAACATATTGTCAGCAAACTGCGTACTGCAAAACGAAAATACATTACTGAACACATTAATCACAGACACCAAAAGAATACAGCTAATTGGTGGAAGCTAATAAATATGATTGAAGGACGCTACAGCAAGCCGGAACCGCCACTTTTACTCATATACTAGTAGATGGTAAATGGATAAACAGCTGATTTTGCTGAAGAAATGAACACATACTAGGTATCACACTGATGTGACTATACTAAAGATGAGTCACAAATCGAAACTGATTTCACTGAATCAGAATCTATGGGCAAACGCCAGCCTCGCTGTCTGGTTAAACCTTTTACTGAAGAAGATATAAATCCAAAGAAAAGCAGAAGGCAAAGCGGAACACCGACGTGGATTTTAAAAGAAGCAGCTGAAAACCTAACCGCCGTCATGACAGATATTGTCAACACCTGTCTCCAACAAAGCAAATTCCCTGACATACAGTATATGGAGAAAGTAAGTGGAGCTACAAGTAAGTCTCAGTTTCGTCCAATTAGACTCTTCGACGCTACCAGCAAAATCTTGAAACGAGTGATCTGTAAGTGGTACAGACTCGAAGTTGAAGATAAGATGAATAAAAGCCGACATGCATGCATACATTGAGAAAGGCAGCACGGTAAGTGCTTTAATAACAATGATTAACGATTGGACTGTACAGTTGGACAATCAAAGTACAAAGTCATTATAGGCTACTCATTGCAGATTTCTCAAAAGCTTTACTGGATAAACCCAACATAACGAATACATGTATGTTCATCGATGTCTTGCGAAACCACAAACAATGTGTAACGAAACATAGAGAGAACCTACCGACAAATGAGGACTATACAGAATAATCAACCTTGGTGTACCTCAAGGTTCCGTTTTGGGACATTGGCTGCGGCTCACGTATGTAAACGAATTAAGTCCCGACGACGGTTAGAAATGCAGGAGTACACCGATGACACCACAGCATACCAAGCGATTTTTGATGACGATGTTGAACTAGAAATACCAGATGTGAACTACTGCGAAATGGCACCAACAAGAAACCTTTACTGAAGTAGAAAACTGGGCATAAAACAACAATATGCTTCTGAATGAAACTAAAACCGTGAAATACACGACGCTGTCTATAAGAAAAAATTATTGTCCTGTTAATTTTACACCTCAGCTTTCTCAGGATCTTCTTGACTCATCCGTTAATTGTCTTCCTTTACATCATGCTTCCCTCACTGTTTAGCGGACGCCGGTTCAGTGCATCCTGCATTACAAACCATAGCTCAGTGTCCAAATATTTGAATTCTTCTACCTGTTTCAATTACCAGTTTGCTCCATCACCATGACCTCGGCTTTCCCAGAATTCCTCATTCGTTCACCAGATTGAGTTCTTCTCTTTTTCTCCAGATCGTTCATTTGTACATAGACCAGTCAATAGTAATTATAATGAATTTCGCAACTTGTGTCTGCGGTAGGACTGAAAACCATTTTTCAGCTATTGGTGCCGCGCGTGACAACCTTGTATACTCTCCATTAAGTGGCCACTGTTTATAAAAAGTGACTCTCCATCTCCTTATGCTTCTTCTGCATCTCTAAGTAATTTTTTATTTGCGTTAATGTTGTTGTTTTTGTTACTGTTCTAATAAATGGAAGAAATTTTAATGTACCTCTTCAGCTTGGTTCTCCTTTTTACTATGTGGGTATTAATTTAATAGAAATAACTGCATAATTACTTTTCAAATATCAACAATGATTAAGAACAATTTACTGAAAAGAAACCAAAACAATTTAAATATAAACAAATTTGAATAAAGATTATTGATGGTTTTCCTTAGCAACCAAGCCTTAGAGACGAGTCTTTATATCCTTGCTGTATAGATGGTCTGGACAGTTACACTCAGCGTCATTGTAATCAACTGACTACGTATATTTATCTGGGCATGCACTTACTATCAGCTGCATTGCAATGGACTGATCTGATAACAACACGTTGTTGCACTAAAAATTCATATACTATAATTCTGAGCGCGACCGCGAACTCAGTTGCTATATTTTTTCGTATACAACAGCTGTCTATTGGTTTAAATAATAACAAGTACAATCTAAAGCAAATTTGATGTGAGGAACAAGTATGGTAACTACTAATATCAAACTGACAACATGTTTTTTAATGAAATTTAGACCCTTGAATTAGACGTAAGTGAGAATTTAAAATTGTTTATTACATTCTGTTAGATTTCACAGTTTAAGATGGCATAATCTTTTCCTTCGTATCTTTTTTCTCCCCCTCAACCTGAACGTGTACAGTGGATTATGGATTTCTTGGGGTGCAATCTACTGGGAATTGCTCTGGGAATGAAGACGTTGAACTATCTCAGCATGAAACCGTATCACTGGAGAGGAATGTGGAAAATACCCGGATACAGGTAGGACCAGATTTTTGATAAGGTAAACATCTATAAATAAATAATTTGATTAAACCATAGATATTGCACTAAATTATTAGACATATCTATGGGCTAGACTGGACTGTAGAATCCGGGTCGATAGTCTCACAATGGCTTCTGTCTAGTAACTTCTCATTGCATGGTGAAAAACAATGAGCGCTCTAGCAACCCTGTGGCCGTATGCTATATTTTGTATATCATTTCGTAGATGTGTAGATTTGTTTATTATGGTTGCCTCATTGGTGAACTCAGATATTTGTTTATGAAGAGTGCAATTGTTGTATCATTACTACTCCCAATCATCAATGTTATTTATCGGATATCGAGACCGAAAAGAACGGATTAGAAGAGAGTAGAGAGAGAGAGAGAGAGTCGAAGTGCACACAAATTTAAAAAGGGCAGGGTTATAGAGCCGCTAACGCCATTACCTCTTTTTTAGATGACAAATTTCTTTCATGTTTTTCCTAGAACAGTGAAAAACCAAATTCAGTAATATAGAAGGTATGATAAAGTATTCACTGTTGTTTGCATGGAGCATAATATATAAAAACAGAATAATATTCGATTTTTTTTCTTTTGTGATCCACCACGTGCGTCGTGGTAAATTTTGTTCTGCGCATCATTCCAGAGGCAAACTGAAACGAATTGCCCTCCAATTCACACCGCATCGATGGACAGATTTTCATTGGCGTCCGACGGAAAACTTGAAGCGCTGGCTTGCCCTCCTTGCTGTGATTGCTTTGGTGAGCTGGCACACGATATGTTGTTATAGTTCTGCCAGAGTTCACTCCGATGAAGACTTCATCATATGCAGTGCCGTAACTAGACCTATTTTTTAGGGGAGGCAGACTTTGACAGGGGCGGCAGATTTTAGGAACAGGGCGTATTTAGGGTAGGATATGAGTAGGATATTTGAAATTTTGAACTCTAAGATGCAAAAATTACCATTACGGATGCACTTACTTTTTTAAAACAAAAAACAAAAGCTTAAAAACATTCGATTCTTAGAGTGTAATTAACACTGGTAGTAATCAATTAATCAGGTTAATTATATATTACCATTACAAACATCATAGGATTGCTTTTTATTGATACAGATAATAGTATGTTTCATATCAAACTATATCATAAAACCAATATGAAATGTTATAAAACGTCTTTAAAAGAGTATTATACACTAATTATACACAAAGGCAGGATAT
>JAUYWV010109186.1:0-12683 GCA_032274565.1 Nematoplana nigrocapitula
GGGTGAATGATATTGCTAAATGTTTGGGTGTGCATGTACCCGAGGACTACGTGATATTTTTGTTATCACGTAGTCCTCGGCCGTGCCAATATGTTAATCGACGGGTGTATTTATGTTAAATGTAAATTATTTTGTGACTTTCCTAATTAATATCACAGTGTATCTCAAAAGTCATGCATCATATGAAATATGATTTACAAAAACTAAAAGTAAACAAAAATATGTTAAAAATGTCCACCGTCTTCTTCAATGCATTTATGGCATCCATGTTGAACGGATTTCTGAGCGCGTCGAATGATTGCAGCATCAATTTTGGCCATTTCAGCTGATATTCGGTTCTTCAGATCATCTAGTGTTCTTGGTCTGGTGTTGAACAGAATCGCATAAGAAAGACTCGAGCGGACTTAGATCTGGAGATCTTGGTGGTCATTCAACAATACCTCGCCTTCCAATCAATTGGCTTTCAAATTTCACATCAAGAAAATTACGCACATTCACACCAAAGTGAAGTGGTGCTCCATCTTCCTAGAACCATATTTGTTGTCGTTGTGCCAGTGGTAACTCATCAATATATAAATAGGCACAAGAAAGTCTTGAAGTATGGTCTCTTTTGTGACATGTTCATCAAAGAAAAATGGGTCATAATTCGATTCCCCAAAACGCAGCCCTTACCATCACCCGTGGATCATATTTTGCGGGTTACAGTTGTCTATCCAGTGAGGATTGCTATCACACTCAATAGCGACGGTAATTATGCCTATATTTACTTGTGAAGACAGAGAAAACATAACTTCATCACTGAAAATCATGGTTTGGACAAAGTTTAATGTATAGTCATACTGTATTTAACATTTTCAGATAATTATAATAAGACACTATTATCTGGTCTGAAACAACCCTGTGAAATCGATACGAACTATTTTGATGAAAATTTATGTCTCTCTTCACAACAAAATCCTACTTAGTTTTCTTGTCTTATGAATATTTCTTTATCTTGGCGAGCCCCATTGATTATTTCAAACGCCCTGACAATAAAAGGCAACACGATATAAATATTGTATGGCTTCGTACGTCGTGCTCTGCCTACGACGTCTTATAACTTACAAGTCTCGCCTAATTGGGCAAAAATTGAATAAATTTATTTCACCAACATTTGTGCTTCCTTTTTACAAGCGTTCTCCTAACACATTTGATGCTTGTTTTATGTTATTGCTTCTTTGTTCGATGACCTTGTACTCATATTTAAAATTGACTTTTGAATGGTCGGAACCGTTACTATTATATGTTTGATATTTTAAGCTTGATTTTCCTATTTATTTTCCGTATTCCATAAAAGATGCAAGAATTTTTCTACAGAAACTTCTAATTTAACATTTCACTATTCGCTTAAGTATATAGGTCTGGGGGCAACAACTTATAAATAGGTCTTGGTCATTTGTTTATTCTTTATCTTCTTCTACATTTTTAACGACTAAGGCACCATTCGACTCAGAATTTCACTGGTCAAGTCATAGTCAAGGTTTCCCGGTGATCGGACCATCGTAGCGATCATGGCGGTGCGAAAACCTCTCCTCGAATAGCAGTCAATTTTAGAATTTTTAAGGTTATTTAGTTAAAATTAATTTTCTCCGGCAAATAAGTTTCGAAATTTAGTCTATTGTATTTAACTTTTATATATACAATCCTAACATTTTCGTCCAACAATGTAACTATTGATCGAAATCATTTTTATTTTGAAATACAGAATAAATAGTTAACAATCATGAAGTTTTATATGAATCACTTTTAAAATTGCCATTTACTGCTTATAGCGCCAGATTTTATACTACATGGTTGCGTGATTTTGAATATTGATTAAAGTTAACCACAATAGCAATTATGAGGGTAGCAATGCATATTTTTGAGGGCGCGCATGCGCCTGAACAAAATGCATTGCTGCCAAAATAATCATTGAATAATATATTGTTCTAATGAATTAATTGGGCTGAATAGTTTTTTTTATTCTTTTGGACATTGGGGCGGACATAGGCCTCTTAGCAAAAAATTAATTACTCAGTAATGTTTTTTGGCAAGCGTAGCTGCAATGGGTTTCTAGTATTGTACAATAGTTGTCTGTGGCCAAAAGGTTATATTATACTAGGTTATACTATATTCCTAGTTCAACCAGTCGAATTCGACCTTTTTATATATTCATCATTTGGTCTGTGTATTTATTAAGAGGTTTTTAAAGTATATTTAGTGGATCTGCGGCCATAATGTATCATGCTGGTAGCAGTAATTATAATTGATTTTTTAGTTTCTAAACACGGTAACGGCGAAGGACAATTGCAAAAAATGTTTACCGGTTATCCCCTATAAAAGCAGAACAAATAGTGTTGAAATAAAACCTTCGCTTGTCTTTATTCATCCTGATTCCATCGCATGGTCAAAGTAGCGAACGTACACCCACAAAAAATCCGACAACAAAAATCAAATGATACAGCGCACAAAAGGGAACACAAATAACAAAGCACCACCCATCATCTCCATACAAGCCATCTTTCCGCTACGCATTGGGTCGGGTCGGCTCAAGTCAGGTTAAGGGTCATCAATCGCAGTAGTAAGGCAAAGCTAAACTCCATAACAGCTCTCCCCCAAACAGCAACGCATTAACAACGGACAATTAGTTTAATGTAGATGGATGGTAAGTGGCGGATAGCTTCAGTAATGACGATTAGAACACATTCTCGTGGCGGGGTGCGGTATTTGGAGTCTGACTTGCCTTAATACTAACTAATCACAGATACAAATCACTCAGAATCCACCCACATAAGACGATAATGATGCCGTCATATGTGAACCAACACAAGGATAATAGAGAAGATCTTTGTATATATAGTTAGTTTCATGAGCCGGCATCTTTCTCGCCATCAACGAACTTCGGTCAGTATAAATGCAGTTTTAACACGGTTTTCATTATCACTCGTACATGCTAGACTACAATACACCTGCTGCACGTCGGCGTCCGAAGGGACACAGTGAAAGACATTAAAACAAGAGAGTACATAACCATCACGGGCTGGGGACGTGGGGGTCGTCGTCGGGTCCGGTGTCATGCCCACCCACGACAGAGCGCGCAATATTCACTTTCCAGTATTAGTCCCACTACACTACACAGAGTGAGAGACGACTACACTACTGATCAACACAAACTAACCCAGACACAAAACATCCCAACATTAAATAAAGGGCGAAATAGCGGGTAGGAGAAGGGTGGGCCAGAGAAGAGAGACACTTCGGAGGCGACACATACAAACACGAATTGAAGAATGTAACACAACAAAATAAAATGATACATCATCTAACATTGGGGCAGTTGAGAGAGATTGAAATCATCAGCAGGATATGATTGACAATAGTACGTGCGAGTAAGAAGTATTTGATTTAGCGCTTATAACAATTTAGCTGACACACGCAGTACAGCTAGAGAACGACTGAGGAAAAAGCAGAGAACCACTGCTATACACTGAACTATTGACACAGTAAATAAACAACCAATGACCTAATTCTAAGATAAAGTGCAGCACTGAAACAGACTGAGAAGACGCTATGGGATTGTGTATGTGAAGTGGACAGAATACATATTGGAATAGCAATAAATAGAAAATATAAACAAACAAGGAGAATTGGGTGGGTGAGTGCGTCAACATAAAAAGACCATCAGACTATACACAGAGTAATACTACTAATAATCATCATGTTAATTAAAATTAACAAATACAATACAGCCATAGAAAGTGACGCCTATGTAGAGGAGGAACAGATAATAACAATCGGAACACCAACATATGGATACAATTAGAAGAATAGATAATTAATAATAACAATAATAACTCAAGCGACATCTTTTTTTGGGCCAGTCCGCAAAATCTGGGACTTCTTTATAAAATAAGAGGGGCATCTAGTGGTGTAGTTACAGTAGTAGTTTAAGAAGGGCACAAAAATGTGATGTTAGTCTAGTCCAGTGAACTACAGAGCTAGCTAAATAGAGGTGCGCTTAGGTTCCTGATAAAAAGTCATACTGAGGTTTAAAAACAAATCTACATAGTGTGATGTAAAACTTCTCAACTGAGACATCCCTTGTAAAATAATTGGATGGATGTTCTCGTTCGCTACCTGAAAAATAAATAAATAAAGCGAAAAAATGTTTAAAAGGTGCTGGAACACGTGACACTGTATATCTAGGGCAAGGGAGACCTCCTTATTCAGTAACTCTTTCTCAGGTCTCACCAATGTTGCGCGAATTGTTGCATCTGACTGCATGCCGTATGAGGGATCTAGTAAGTTTGGACGGGTATCGAATACACAGAGATGGGTGAGGTCTTAAGAAAGTTAGGCAAATGAAGCAGTGCTGGCAATGCAATGTAGATAGGTGTGCAAATGAGAGGTACGTGAGAAGCAATCATGACAAGGATCGCGGATTTTGTGAAGGCGGAAAGGGGGCGATCACACTGGTCAGCTTATCCGGTTTTCTCAATTTACTGAAATCCATAACGCAGTGTAGCAAATATTGCCGAAATCTATCTTTCTAGTTAAATGGCGTATTGCAAGAGTAACGAGCGAGGTAGTATCCTTTCCACCGAATTACACCACTGTATTGCACTTTTACGCAATAAAAAAATAATCGCATTCAGAAATCTTTAACAATTCACACAAATGTGCAGTTTGCAGTGCACTTTGAGTGCATTAAAAAATATCGCAAACTAATGAATCCCTCTAGCCAATATTCGTTGTGTATACAGAAGCGTCAATATTAAGAGTTAGAAAATTACAAGGGGTGTAAGTATGGTTTGCTCGGATATCCGACAAATTTAGAAATCACACATACGCGAGCGAAATTGACTGCCCGTAATATGCGCGCATATTATAGCCGTCAGCGTGCATCAGCGAATTAAAGTCACAAGTGCAATTATAAACAACTGCGCACAGCTGGTAGCTGTTATTTCCAAGCAGGAAGGTTCGAGTCAACACCCTACAACACGCCAAGAAGATAGTGTGTCTATTAAAAATTCTCTGCATGGTAGCAGCTACAAGTCATGCCTCCTCTAGTCCTGTGAGTAGGTCAGCGACCTAATTTTCAATTTCAAATTTTGACCTTTATGCCGAAATAACTTTTCTTAGGGATTTTGCCTTGTCGGGCAACCAGTCTCCAATTTCCGGATGTCGTCGAGTCGAATTAAATTACTGGTTGCCAGACTTTAAAACTAGAATTTTCAAATAAAAATACTAAAAAATACCAAACATATCTTATCGTTACATTATCGAGACTTCAACCGTAAACTTTTCTGGAGATTCCGGCAATGAATTCCGTTTTTCGAGTCTTTTGTTTATTTTAATATCTATCATGACAAAAAATTATCTATGCTCTTGATAGAAACAACAGCCCACTTGTGTTCTATGATACACTCCTGTAATTAATTTGTCTCAAACTGTATGATTTAACTTGAGGATTGTGATCTATATATTTCATGGATGCCCGGGAGGGAGGGCCACCAGTTAAAGATATGTAGTGGCCCGACTGGACGCCGTACATGTCCGGGCAGGCGTTACTATCAAGCAATGTGGAATAACGAGAATAAGATAAGAACGGCCCAATAAAAAACACGAAACCATAGAGACATGACACAAGAAAGAGAACAGACCATTGGGAACTATAGTCTAGAAACATATACAAGTCCCATAAAATAAAAAGCCAAAGGAAATTCCAATTAAATCAATAATTGAAACAAAAGAATACTTGCATTACTATCGTTAAAACTCAGCTATTCCTTTCTCCGCTGTACTACGTAGTTTGGCTTAGCAACTGCTGGGACGATGATAAACAAACATGCCGCGCTTCAGATAACTGGGTAAGTCAATACACAATTCACAAAGGATGGTGAAGAGTATGGCGACAATGGAGAGACAAATAAATGGAATGCGCTGCGTTTCGCCTTTTGTGCTGCCACAGTAGAGTTAACGCAATTCAGTCAGCCTTCAAACCATCGCACCAATGAACAACACAATATTCACTTATACCGCGCTGAAAGATGAAAACATTTATTGATTCCCATCAAATTCGCTATCATCCTTGTGACTTCTATGATTCAGCATTTGTATACTGAGATAACTAGAATTTTTATCGAGATTCACAACCCCAATAGTTGATTGCTTCTAACTTTCACCTGCTTAAGAAATCGTGCCCCTAATTGTCACCCAGACTACTCGTTTTATATGTAGCCAATTCCCGGATAGCTTGTTGAATATTAATTTGGATGTATGTAGGAATTTCCAGTGCATGCGCCTCATTTGGGAATGTAACCACTGTGCGCCAACGCTGACAAAATCTAATTGATGACAGCGTAAGTTCTTTGAACTCCCTCTCTAAACAACTGCAAATGATATGAAGGCGAGGAAGGTCTGCAGTTGTACCATTACATCAAATTAATAAAAATCAAATTCAATGTAAAACTATAGCCGTTAAACACACTTTTGAGAATAAATATTCAATCAGTGAAATGAGTGCATTAATCGACTCGACTGTATTCCAAGTTGATGTCGATCGATAGATTTTGAAACGCTCTATTCAAATACCTCAGGGTTGAGGAGGTCACTCGTGCAAAATTTCGGGTCCGTGGGACCAACGGTCCGGCCGCCAAGCTCATTTCGGGGGTGTGACAGACACACATTTGTTTTATATATAGATAGATATAATTTGTAAATAATCGTCAGACGTACGATGTCCGTTGAAAATTAATTAAAAATTAAAAATCTGAATAATTAGTTGACATTAAAAAAGCCTAGTTTCGCAACATACTATATTGTATTAACGGGGTATTCCTTATTCATGACGAAATGTATGCAATGATTTGAACTTAAGTTATTTTAGTTTGAATCTGACTTATTTTAATCTGATGTGAATGTTAATTAGACTACTCACTTACTCAACGGTGTTATGGCTCCGGTTGAAGATCCATCGGCGGGGGAGTTTTGGGATCTGTCGTAATCTTGTTGTTGGGGTCACAAGTCTCGAAAATGGTCGGTAGAGGGGGAGGAGAGGAAGAGGACATCTTGGCCAGAGTACGTTTGGACAGTGACCACACCATGGTGTTGCGCGAGGAGGGGAGAGGTTGGCCGTAGAAAGCCTCGTAGCGTAGTCGTAGGAAGTCGATACACTCCTTCAGATCTGTTGAGGTCACCTGTTGATCCCATACGGACAACAAAGAAAATATTAACTATGATTGTGCCAGAGGATTTGAGTTTAATGACGCTGTGTTATGTACATATATTATTTATATTCAACAGCATCGCATCAAACAAAATAAGACTTTTGGTGCCCGAAAAAAGTCTGGCAGTGTGAAATGAATTAAAGAGTTTGGGGAAACTCGCTGCAAAAAGGGTGAGCTGGAAAGAAGTTAGGGAACGAAGACGTAAAGAGAAGCTAGTGTCAGTGGACTCCTAAGAAGTTCGAACTCTACGGAAGAGCGTTTTTCACAACGAAATCAGTATAGAGAACAATTAGTCGCCAGGATTGTATATCACTAAAATACATACTGAAAGATATGGTTTGGCGAATGCTTCAAAGAAACAGCCCTGGGTTATTTGAATATATAAACAAAAAATTCTATTACATTTAACGAGTAAAGAGAATGGTTGTTTGGAATTACCCGACCCCTTCCGGAGGATGGGGGGGGGCAGTGCGCGCCCGCCGAGGCCCAGTAACCGGGCAACTACCCACGGCCGTCTCCAAAAGTCGATGAGGACCACCGTCTCGCCAAAGATGGATGGCAAGGCGGAGAGCCAAAGGACAAGAAATCATATGAGAAAGATCCTGCTGGCCTTCTCCGCAGGAAGTACAAGAGGGGGAAGCGGATTGATCAATCCGGTGGAGATAGGATTCAATGAGGGTAGAGAGCCCGTTTCAGCGAAGGCATGAAAGCTCGCAACGGGAAGAACGAGAAAGGAGAAGCTCACCCGGATAAGTATTTGAAATCCGGGCTAAGGCCATCGCCTCCCTTCGCGGTCTCCAGCCAGCTCAAAACTCACCTAGATCTCGCTGGCATCCGCCTCCTGACCGACTTCCAATCTATCATTAGGCGGCTCCCAGTGTGGCCCTGGCCCAGCTCCGGACTGAGCACTCCCCCCTCTCATTGCTGCCTACAGGCAAGGATCGGCCTAACCCACTCCACACTGTCCCCAGAGGACCTCTCCCACTCTTCCTTGTCAGTCCTTCACACTGCTCTTTGTCCTTTTATCTTCGGTAACAATCCCTCCCATGCATCCACGCAGACGGGGGCAATGTCTGCTGACCTTTCTCGGGGGATCGGGGTGCTCACGACCGGGAATGAGACAGAGAGACAATAGGACGAAGATTCAAAGTGAAGTTAACATTAATATAAATCCTGAACATCAATATACCGAAATGGATAAACAGTCTTTGGTCTAAGGACTAAACGAATAACTCTAATGTACTGTATGCGTAAATAGGTATATGATCTTCATTTCCTCTAATATACCAGAGTAGCCCGTACACGATAAATGCATTAAAATACTGCATCTTTATTATATGTGGAAATAATTGACGAAAATATTTGAGATTGATGTCTCGACTGACAACTAGTTAAACCTATGAAAACAAAATAAATAGGAATAGGAAATGCCATCCTCAGTTCGGACAATTTAGCTATTGCCTTTTGTGCTATTTTCGACGTTAACTCGTGTTCCTGCTACACAGATAAAATTTCTGGTGTTTAAAATAAAAATCTCTATAAATTAGCTGTGAAAAACACCTGCAACCAGCTTATAAGGACAAGCCAGACTGTTGACATTTATGAATCCATTCTAACTCATTATATCCATCGCACGCAAAAACCTATCATTTGAAGCGTACTAATTACACATGGTTAAAAATACTACAGTAATTACCATTGTGAAGACGGGGATTATTGCTTTCTGACATCTTCAGCTGAAGAAGACCACTAACCAATGAAAAAGTTGCCGAGAAAAGATCGGCGCAGTCATTTTAATTTGGAGCACAAATGTTAGCACGGTATAATAGAAAGGGCTGAGGCTGTATTTTTTCAAGAAAATTGGGTTGATGGGTTGGCGGGAAGTAATTACAAACTTTTCGACAGACCGCTCGCTGCATTTATCAGTTGCCCAAATAATACCTCCTGAATGACATTTGCATTTCAACACGACGCTTGCTATAACCTGATACCAGGTACACAGAGACATGATGCTATCATATTATGCCGTTCGTGCTCAATGATTCCAGTACTGTCGAGATGCGAGCCTAGAGTACAGCCGTGGTGCTCCCATACAGCCGCTTTCGCGTGCAGGAAGAGTGAGCTGCATTTTTGGGACCACCTATGGTTTTTCTGTCTTGTCTATTGTAAGCTCTTTTCTTTCTTTTTCCTCTGGGAGGTCGGGGCTCAGATGCATCCCGTCGACCGGGAATTACAATAACTCAGCTACACTGAGCAACGTGACGTCTCACTACAAACAGCAATTCGGATCAGTTAGATCTTCTTTCATGCGGGTAGAGGGTTCCTCAGTCATTGTGAATTATATGGAAATGAGGAAGCCAAGAAGGATACGTGCCACCCGCGGAACGATGGTGCCTGCTCCGGTGTCTGTCAGGGCGGCTAGGGCTCTCACCAAGAGGGAAGCCAATGATTCCATTCCAGTCTATGAGCGTACTCGCTGAGTTTACTCGACTGCGCCCGAAACAGCGGGCCTATGCCGACAAGCCGAGACGCAAATTGCGCGACTCAGGAGCTGGCATTGCAGTGTTAGCGACGTATCGAGCCCGTTTCGACCCATATTTGAATCCACTTTGTTCACATTGTGGAGAGGATGAGCATACCTTGGAGCACTGGCTCCGAATATGCCCTGCTCCCTAAACCCTCGGCTGCGCGCGTTCGGGGCGGGGGTCTCCCTCTCCCTTTATCTAGTTTCCGTCCCCGCCGATCCGCGCAAGTTATTCCATTACCAAATTGACCTGGTTGACAACAGTTGGGCTTGGGTTGAGCCAAAGGGTCAACCTCCGCTCCATTTCCCATGCTGGGCACTTGAGTTCGCAGTGTTAACACGTCGGGTCTGTCGTCACTGCGATCTTGTGGAGGTAGGCTCTGGTTAGTGGGCATTTGTCGACTCGGAGTTGGGGACCTCCTCTGCTGACGGAGGATCACTTGTACATGCGGGAGCTTCGCCGTCTCTGACGGGAATGTCGTCTGATCCCATCGCATCCCATAACAATAGGAGTACAGCCATAGTCCACGAAGACATTTATTAAAGATGTCTATTGGCCGTCAGAAAATTACATTGAAAAGTCAATCAAACAAACGAACTTCTTGTTGCACGGAAAGGATATATAAGTGGGTTATTTCCCTCTCCCAGTTGAACGGTTTTATAGATTTACTGTCGCTTGGGCAGTGATTCGACTATCGACGAGGAGGGACGATGCGATAGATAAATGTATGGCACTTTTCTACAGAGCACGTTTAGCTTGTGAACAGCTATGGTACTTACCCCGCAAATATGGGAAAACTGGTGGATCTGTTTCACAGACAAGCTGTTATCCTTGAGAGCAAGCAGAGCGAGGGCAAGACAGGGGGCTCGGAAGCGGTACACTTCCACGGAGCAAAGTGCGATATCCAAATGACTGCCAACTGTGCTGGGCAGCGGTGGTGGAGAGACTCCTTCGTCAGTGGTGGTGGTGGCAGATTTGAGGTCACTACTATCGGAGAGGAACGTTTCAACAAAGTCCAGACATGTAATACCGCGCAGGCCGCTGCCCAGTTTGCCCCGGACAATGTCCATCATTCGCTTCAGGTCGCCCACTGATCCGCCGCACTTTGAAATTTCCACTAAATAGTCCAAATTGGGTTGGTTCTGGAAGACACGCAATAAATCAAATGAGAGTCAGTACAACTTGGTTGTCCTTTGGCTTTTGTTAAACAATCTGGGAGTCAAGGACTGATTAGGTCCAATAATGGGTCCTCGTACTCTACAGTATAGAAATGTGAGAAAGATGCAATGCCTGTCTGCTTGCTTTAATGAAGCCCAATTACAATGTTTTAGCAATGCTGCATGCTATACTATACTACGAGTAGCGTAACAACGTAAAATAAAGTATAACGGGGGCGTATAAATATAGTAATGTTAAGTAAAAATATTTCCGCATCAACTTCAAAGTTAAATATAATCGTTTAAAAGAAAAAATATCACAAATTGCTGTCCAACTCAAAATAAACGCTTAACTGTTTGGTGGGTCTCGAACCCGCAATTTTCTAGAGGCAGACACCTTATCCATTAGGCCACGTCATCCAGGCACAACTACAAGCAATCCTCAGCTAATCGACTTTGAATATAGCGAGACGGACATACAGATTAGACAGGCATATCATTTATAGATATGCGAGGACGCAATTAAAAATGTGTAGATAAATATAATGAACGCTGTTGTCCAATAAAAAATAGAAAAAATAAAAATAGAAACCTGCGTATCAATTTACACTTTAAAATTCCAGAATCGTCGACTCCTTAAGATGGAACAAATTCCTGTCAGTATCCATTAGAATGTTATTTAACAACAGGTGCGATATACCTATATAACACGACAGGTCAGCTCGTCCCGCTTTCACACGTCACTTGGGCAAATCTCCTAAGGCTGCCAATCTACTTACTGCTATTTATCTTCGTCTAATATAATTGTGTTTATACAATCCTAATTGATGACAAACCACACAAATTATTATAAGCAGCACACTGAACCACAGGAGTGCTTAAATCAATAGCCATGTGTTACAAATAATTATTTATTTAAAACAAACTAACGATCTACCCCAAAAAAACATGTCTTCAGACCTAAAATGATCAGCAGCTTCCACCAACAGGAAAGGATGTAATGCGGCTGCAATGCAATTAGCGATCTACAGGCGCTTACAACACACAAATATTCCTATCGCCTATACATTCAGCTGGCATTTCTCCTATCTCAACTTCCGTGAACCAAAACAGGCTCCCTCTCCGCTGGCGTTTAACCATATAAAGCCCAGTCTCACTGATGCCATAATACAAAAAATCCATAGCATACATATATACTTACTTCTTCAGTTTCGAACAGTTCAGCAGCGATAGAATAACATGCTACAGCCACACACATCATGTATTTTGGTTTTACCTGAAATAGAAATAATAACATTATTTCTGGCAATCTATACTTTTATAAAATTTTGTTATCAGTACATACGCAGTAATTAATTTATGGTTAGTACTGTTAAAATTGCTGACTCCGCTCGACCTTTCAATTTTTATTCACTTCTTCCTTCTTCTCTTGCCTCTTGCATTCAGTTTTTTTTATTGTCACCAGACCCATTCTGTCTCCTCTTGTCTTCGCTTCACGCATTCCTCGCTCTGTTGTCATCTTCACCTGTGCTCTCACCCACTCATTAGCCCTCTTTAGTCCAGTTTACTCTTAGGAGCCTTATCCATTACCATAACTCACAACGATTTATTGAGGGTTCTTTGTGGCTAGTAAATGAGAGATTTGGAAATAAGAAATATTATATATTGGAAAATAATAACAGTAGTATACTATAGCTACGCTCCAGATCACCAGCCATGCGTGACGAACCCCCCCCCCCACGAATACATTTCCG
>JAUYWV010109197.1:0-12681 GCA_032274565.1 Nematoplana nigrocapitula
ATTTCCACCCCCTCTTGACTGAGCTCCACGGCCTCTCCCGCCATCCTATCCGCCAACTCATTGCCGACCACTCCGCAATGACTCGGCACCCACATCACAGCTACTCTGCTTCTTGTCCCTAAGATCATCAGCTCATTCCAGATGTTATCAGCCGTTTGTCACGTTGGGCTGAAGGCCCTTCTCTAAGAGCCATGATAAATGATAGTGAGTCCGTGTGAATTCTCACCAGCCCTCCGACTGCATATTCTTCACCTCGAGAAGTGCAGCTTCTATCGCTTTCAGCTCCGCCTTAAAGCTACTAAAGTACTGTCCTGCCGCCACCTTGACTACTTTCACCTCGCATTGGGAGTTCCTAATGTGGCCACCTCCACCGCCTCTCCCTGTTCCCTCCCGGACCGATCCATCCGTCCAAATATCTAGAGAAAGAGCTTCTAATAAGGCGAGGGCCTGCTCACATATATTTTTCTTCTCTTCTTCCTTATCTGTCTTATTAATGGCCTCTGACAGGCTAGTGTCCCACGTAATTCCTTCTATGATATTCTCCTTTGTTCGCCATGGGGGTATCTTGCTCGCTCTTACGGACTCTTCACAGCGTAGCTCGCTTACGCCAGCTTTCGCGCAGATGTCTAGGGCTGTTCTTCTCCAGCAGCGCTTAAATTCTTGTCAGCTTCATTTTTCTTCCCTCTTCCATATCTCCTCGCACAGGTATCATATTGCCCCCCCCCCCCCGTCTTACACTATTGACTCAGGGTCTGCGATTTTTTGGGTTACCGCTTTCGAGTCCAGGTGCAGCATGATCTTCTTCATTTCGCTTCTCTTCTTTGCTAACTCCAGCGCTCTCTCCACTCCTCTCATTTCCGCTCTTGTGCTAGAGCAACAGCTGCCTACTGCCACCGCCTCCGTTCCCTTTTTTGGTCCGTCAATCACGTGCTCGAAACAAACACCGCAAATTTCTTTAAGATCAGCATATATATGAACGTCAAACAGCTTCTATGAGTCATGCTATCTTTCTGTTTCCCAGTATATACTGTAAATCAGATTTAATCCGAGTCAGCGCAGTACCTTTTGATACTTCATTCACCAATACTGCTTGAATCCAGACGTCTCTCTGCCTAGCAGCATGCACAATTCTCTCTCGTGCGATATCATGCGTCTTCTTGTTTTACACCTGTTTTTATTCATGTTTCTTCAGAAGTTGATTTGCTGCCATTGAAACAAGTTTGTAGTAAAAGTGCAACACAAATTCTATCATAAATAATCCAAAGTGCAAAAAAACTGCCAGACCTGAAATTTATAACTACCTTAAAATCGACCAATGAGCGGTGACTTTGTATTCAAGTTGGTTCACCGCTCACTCCTCTCTTTTTTGTTTATATTTAAATAGAAGTTGAAAACATGTAGATAATATGATGGAGAAGGAGATAAAAGGTACATTTCAGACAAGTATTTGAGACGTGTAAAGCCTAATATGGACAAATTGAAATTATTCGGAAGAAACAAGATCAAAACAACTATATGAATGGGCAGTTTTGTAGTTCGACAATAAATATGAACGGAACAGGATGTTTTTCGTGACCAGCCGCAGCCTGCCAATTACAAGGGTAAGAGCTACCTTGATTCAAAGGCCTATTGAAAGGACATACAGTATAGTACCCAGTTAAGATTCCATCTAAGCAAATCGAAATTATGATGAAAAGATGAAGATAATAACAGCTGTTGTTTTCATCTCATTGTTGTACGAGTAAAGGAATTGGACTGTCACCCAAAATGTCGAAATGAAATTTACAACATACAATAAACTGCTACAGATATTGGCTCAATATATAAGCTGGAAACATCAAATAACAAGAATGAGTATGTCATTAGATAGAGACGGTGGAACACCGTCTGATCAACTGCCCGTCTACCAGGACAGTCCGAGCCCTTATCTCTGGCAGGGGCCCGAACTCTCGATCCTCCAAACTGCGCCGTACCGTGTGGTTGGGCTGCTTGGGCGGCCCCCCGAATTACCCGGCCGGTAGATCCAACCAACGAACCCGGGTGGATTGCTTGAAGTTTTAGAGTGGCGAATACACTAGTGAATTAGTAAAGGAATGTGAAGACCACAAGGCATTCCTATGGGTGTACCTAAGGTCACTCAGGCTAAGTAATCAATGATGATGATGATGATCTCGCGGTTGCCAGCTGATGTGGTGTTAAGATAACAGTAGCTGACTTGGCCGCATGAGACCCTCTGCACTCTGACAGGCAGAGGCTAACCAGATTCTTGCTTCTACGCAGTGTTAACAGACTGCTATACTAACAGTACAATAATGACTGCTTGCTGTAGTCAACTAGAGTGCGCTAATAATCAGTGTGTCCATTTCTCGTTTCTGTTTTTTCTACTGCCTTGGCATTCTCCATAATGCAGCCTTATTCCATTTTATCTATTTTGGCATTGTAATTTTATAGGCTGTGATATTTCGTACTTTTACAACAAAGTAAAGCATTAATCTCAATGCCATAATAAGGGATTTTTTACACATACAAATAACAAAAAATATAATTCTATAAATAACATTTAACTCAGTCTAGTACTGATTGTTAGTACCACTTTCTTACTTTGCTTCGGCATTTGTCAAATTATAATTTCGACGCCTGCTAAAGATGTAAAAACAGGCTGTAACCGTCATGTGCTCTTCTGATAGGCAAATAATATATTCACCGAGATTGCACAATGTTTACTAATGACCTCTGGACTAGAACGAACAGTAGAGTATCGCTGCTCTTATAAAATCAAATGGTATCTACTTGATCGCCCCTTGCAAACATGACCTCTTTAAATAATTTTTCTTACTTATATTTATTAATAGATACCGGAACATCAGAAAATGACTTTATATTGGCACTCAAATAAAGTGTATCAAATTTCAGTAAGACACAAATATTTTCACATGGCGTGTAACCGGGAAACGTTCGTCTTTTCTCTCCTGCAATTCCTTCTTCATTCACTTTTGACCTATTCATTAAAGGTAAATAGACTTTATATAAAAAATACGGGCATAAAAAGTACAACTGATAAAACATTTTTTTAAATAGCAATTATTTTATTTTTATTTTTATAGAGCTTAACTTTTTTACTATAGGTTGATGTAAAAAATAAAATATTTTTTAAAATTGCATATCTTTATATGGCTCTTAATTTTTAATTTTTAGTCTTTTTTAATTTACATCAATAGTAGCAGCTAAATGAAAAAGTAGTGTACATTATAATTGTCATTGATATAACACATGGTCGCTAGAAGCATATGAAATAAAAGGTTATTATATGTAGCTAGCTGAGTTTGCATATCATTTTATGGATAGTCACAGTTTAATTAAAATATGAATATATAGTAATTACCATATTTTTCATTATTTTGACCAATATTGAATGAATGTTTTATTTAAACATGTGCTACAATCAGTTAAAAATACATAAAACAATAGTTCTTACAAGTGAAATGGTATCGTGTAATTCTCTGAACCGTCGATGTTGTTACAGACAAATGCTGCATAATATTTCGGCATTGTTGTTTTATACTCGCTAATAAAGTACTAGCTGGTACCGTGAATTCAATTTAATGTTTATTCTAGGTAAAGGGAAAACTTAAACAAAGTTTATTTCTATGGTTGGAAGTTTTTGTTCTTGCAGCTCAATAAATATACGCCACCTTTTTTCCTAATAGGCGTCAAAGTCACTACGTAGTTCCCAAGAGGAATCACTGCGAGACTCCCTGAAGCGTCTGGAGAAGGACGAGTCTTCTGCACCGCAAACCCTAGTGTCGGAGGGTACTCCCGTAACAGGAGAGAGTCAGACAATCACTTCCGGATCAGCCGCACTAGATGGTGAGCTATAAATTATAGTATTCCTCATGCAAGATGTGAAATGCGAAGTCATTTATTGTCTTTGAATGTGGCATTTCAATTATTTAAATCATATTTAATGTACGTAGTAGTGTTTTTTAGATTGAAAGTAAACAACATGCTTTTATTTCTTCTGAGAGAGATTTACAGATTTATCACGCATATTGGATGAAGCATCAAATTTATTTCTGACTGTCCTTAGGTTTTTAACATTTTCAGCATACTATTGCAAATATGAAATGGTTCTTGTTGAATTTAATATATTCGATTGTTTTTCTGTATTTTGGGGGCATAAGAAAGAAAGGGAAATTTATTCCGATAAATTTGTGTTAACCCTTTTCATTGGGTTTTTAATAGTCAGGTTGATCTTTATTTTGTAGGAAATCGGAAAGTTGACAGTATAATTATAACTGATGGAGGGATTTCTCAAGGTTGTTTGGTTGTTTCTATTTTTCCTCATAGTTTTTTACTAGATTGCTTTGGTCTACACCTACCATTTATTTTGGAATTTTAACTTTTGAAGCGCACATTTAGCATCACACAATTTTACATATTATATGGTTTATAGAATGTGACTTAGAAAACTTAAAATATTAAAACGACAATATTAAAAGCGCTTCGCTTTATTGTGGTAAAGCTCCACCAGTGATAAAATATGTTTATGATAATAGCAATGTTTTATTTCGTGAACAGAAAAGTTTGAACTTACCATTAAGGATTTGTTCTCATTAGAAAATTGAAGCCTAAAATTAATAATTGGAGTTAGAGGATTTTTGCACAGTTCAAATCTGTTGTGACTCGTTCCTTTCTCTTTTTGGTATTTTTAGTCGACTGCATGTAGTTATTTATCAATGATTGAATTGATTAGATGATTTTGGTATTAGGTATATATACTGCTGTTATTGTATCCAAATTTTATCACTGATAATTTTTTTAATTAAAGAAAACGTTTTTATAATGCTTGTGTTATCATTTTATACTGATTCATAAACAAGAAACCTAGTTTACTTTAAAAAAGGTTATGCCTAAAACAATACATTAATCAAGTCCAAATGTTTATATGATTATATTCGAGTACAGATCCTGCCGTTTTCTTTCCTAATAAAAATGCTACCCCATTCGTTTTTTTCGATTCGTGCCAAGAGTATAAAACTTTAACGTCGTCTGACAGAAAATGGACCATGCCAGTCCACTGCTAATTCCTAGTATCAGTATGTCCCCACAAATTGTATGCATTTCTTCCTTCACTGTTTCTAGTTTCCCTTGATACATTCTTCTGACATTACATGTGCCAGTAATTACGCGAGCGATAATTTAAACTTATAAAACTTGCGGTGATTGTTTAGTTTGTTATTCATAATTAAATAAATTTGAAATTCCTTTTGATAATACTAACCGGAAAGCTATAAAGACCTAAAATAGAGCTAAAAATAATATCTAAGTAAATTTGTTATGTATTTGCCGCTGTTTATTAATGGATACCTTGTAGAATAATATTATCCAATACAGTACAATGTTTGAAAGTTTTTATTTATTATGTTATTTATTTGCTATCACTTTGAGCTACTTCACTTTTTATTTTATAGTGTTCACTCTACACAGTTTTTATTTATTATGATTATGATATTTGTAACCTCATTGTGTGATAATTAAACATTAAATCTTTTTAAGTAGAATGATATGTAGCAAAAATAGGCCTAGTGCATCTATATACGGTTTATTTCATTAGCTGGTGTAAAAGTCAAGATGTATGGGCTTTAAGAATTAATCAAGAAAAATCTTCAAATAATAATATAATTAATTAACATTGCTATTGTCGCAAAGTAGGGCTATTAATTCCCTTTCTATATTGCGCAAATGTCAGTAGACAGGTGACAACCAAAATATGTGGTTTGTACAAAGTAAAAAAATACTGATTTTGATTATTATTCATAATTAAGAATTTTAATGTTCTACTGAGTACTGTGTAGATTTCCTTGCACCAGGTGCTCGAGGAACCTTTCAATCGAATCCGCACCATATACAGTATGTCTTCAATATGTCCTCATTGTCAGTCTAATTACTTAACCATTATTTTTACACAGACAGTGCTGTGGGTTTTTCACACAGACACTTCAGCTATTTGCGAATTATATGATATGTTACCAGTATAAACTCACTAACTTCTTGCATTCTGATCTCGATTTTTATTCTGACGAAATTAAAGACGAAGACTCCGAAACAGCGACACCAACCCCTGCTCCAGTCAGACACCAGCGTCCCATTGCGCCGCCACGCAAACGACCAACCGACCAAAAGGCTTTAGACAGTGAACCAGGGTCAGACAGTGACGGTGTTGTGGTTGCCACGGTGACCCCCCGAGGATCCCATAACGTTTCTACCAGTGGCGATTTGAGCAAACAGGGTAGTCCACTGGCGCCCGGAGAAAATCCCGAAACGGTAGTCGTAGAGGTAGTGGGAGTGGAACTGGACGATGACAGCCCACTCCTGAAAGATTCCTCGGTGAAAATGCTTTACGTTGAGTATCAGTTCTTGGGACTACCTCAGGACGAGACGGAAACCCCCTTCGGGTTACCCAAGCCAAAGATGGCGGATCGAAACAAGAAACTGACGTTTAACTTCAGAAAAGGTTAGTAACTATTTCTGAATTGTTTTAATCAATTTAAAGCATAGCTTTAGACACAGTTCCCAAGTCTCATTTCCACCAGCTGATGATAAATCACCAAGTAAGCAGACAGACGTCGAAAGCGTATGTTTCTTGAAAACATCTCTTGAATTTGCAAACTATTGAAATTTATCTTTGAAGTTATTCCTATATTATTGAGGTTTTAAAATTCTAAAACATTATCATTGCATGATATTGATGCCTGGTTTTGTTATTTTGTTATTGTTACTATTATAAGCTTCAGTAATTGTATGAATATTAAAATTATTTTTAGCTGTCTTTCATATGGTCATTTCTGTGTAAGATCAATAATTGAAGGAACTCTGCTGTCAGAAAACCTATGCCCTATAAAAGATAATCTAATTTTGTAGTAATCATAGATTTTCAGTATTTATCAATTTTTTAGTATTAGATGTTTTGGGATATTTTACTGAAACGTTTTAATCTATTTTTTTCTACAACTTATTTAGACATTTTAATATGCCTTTCCCATCTTCGATCATTTCGAATAATTAACTCAATATATACTAGAGTTGATTTTGAATTGAATGGAAAGGAGTCTCTTTTACTATTTTATTTATGTTAATGAAACAGTTCCTGTTCACGTAGATTGTGTTTTCTTATTCTGTGGTGAAGATCTGTTTAACTAGTGTTTGTGTATGCCATTAAAAACCTTTTATTGAGAAACGAAACGACAAGGAACGGCAATACTAATATGATTTGTCTTGTTACTCTAAGTATATCATTTTTGGTGGCACTTCTATAGTACTTACAAAATTCAGCAATATTCATTGTGCCAGTTTCCCCATATCGTTTACTTGTCAGTTGATCTATATACAAGGAAACGAAGAATATACTTGTCTGTGAGAATCATTCTTCACATCAGTCTACACTAACCATAAGGAATATTTGATTAATTGTTTCTGTGCTTAATAATATTGACAACAGGCTTTTCAGGATTTTGATTTGTAATGAAATATGCTTCTTATTTTTAAGAGTTTAACCACAGAGTTGATACACAATTAAAATAAAGGGTTGGTATCTATTATAATATTAAGGGATCAGTTTGATTGATTGACTTATCTATGTTGATTTATCATCATTTTCTTGTTTGTTTCATTGATAAAAGCGTTCGTGTTTCACAATGTGTTTATGTTTTCTTATTTGCAAGAAATGATGTTCAGGTGAATCCACAACGGTATAGCAGTCATATACTGTGTTCTGGAAATACCCTAATTTGATCGCGCAAGTGAACAGCACCTTTTTGAAAATTATCCTTTAAAATTAAAAACTGCAGTCATACATGTACTATATAAAGCGGAGAAAGACCTCCACTGTTCTTTTTATCAGTATTAAAATTTTTGAATACATTTTGTTGGGCACATGACATCGAGAAGAACCATTGAATTGAAATGAAAGCGACAAGGCAGAAATATGTAATTATGCCAATTCGTATGGAAATGCTTACTTTCAACTTGGTCATTATTGGAATTTGTTGTTTGTGCTTTGTCAGTATTCAGTGTGGATTTCTCGACGCACTACAAGTGTCGTCAGTATTTGGCCAGTACTCTTTTGGCTAGTGATCCCCAGAACGGTCAAATTACCTTTGTGATCGTGAACGAACCACCAGACGATGAAAGTGGCGACTGTGAGGATGTGGGATACGCTCGAGTTAGCATTCGCGAAATCTACAAGAAGGGACGCGATATCGAAAACGAACCTATACCAAGTAAGTTTGCTTGGCTCTATTTCGAGGATATGATTTATTAGGCATAATTGCACATTAGATCGGCGAACCGACCCCGAAATATATCACACCGCT
Source organism: Nematoplana nigrocapitula (assembly GCA_032274565.1). Classification (NCBI taxonomy): domain Eukaryota; kingdom Metazoa; phylum Platyhelminthes; order Proseriata; family Nematoplanidae; genus Nematoplana; species Nematoplana nigrocapitula. The sequence goes on from JAUYWV010109197.1 coordinate 8,373, forward strand.
GTCTTACTAACGAGTATTGCTGTGTTGTGCAACTGACTAGCGAGAGAAACAAATCCACAGAATTTGAGGTGAAAGGGAATAATACTTTGAAATGGTTTTGGTTAGATTCTGCTTCTACAGTATAAGTCCGTTCTTTAACGATGTATATACGAGGTCATCTCTAATAATTATCGAAAGGGGACCAATGTGTTGACACAATCTACAAATTCTTATGAGGGGGCCTTTCTATATATTGGACTGTTAATTTCTTTAGTAAGTCAGGCGCTTTCGTCTTTCCATTAAAGGCATTTTTCCAAATAGTTAAATGGAAGCGCATTTAGACAAACTGTAAATAAATAACAACATGGTCAATTTATAGATATGCCAATATCGAATTTTAATGTCCGTGGCTGATATTATGATAAGTAAATATTTTATGTAGGATAGCACTATACTTGATGACAGCGCCATTAGTCAAGGAAGACACTTTTAAACCTAATGTTTGTTGTTAAACCTAATGGGGCAGTATAGGGGCAATATTAATTTATACTTTTTCGTTTGCAGTCTGATGTACATCATCATCTTCGTTGAGCGTCCTTTTTCCATGCTAGCAAAGAAACCATATAGATACTTCTACGATAAAGGCATTTTATGAAGAAAAGGTATTCACTCTGGCGGAATTTGAATTTCGAGGGGTGTGAATAAAGCAATTTAATAAATTATCATATTTATCAGTCAAATATTTTATGTTTATATGATCCGCTTACTGTATATACGACATGTCAACTGAGATTCGCGTCCGGAATTTAGAAGTCTCCAGAGCCAATGAAATTGAAAATTGTTAGGACAGTCAGTCACGACTAACGTAAGATAATTTTATTTGCTTGATCTTGTACTTCAATATCATATTAAATCACAGAATTTGCTTTGTATGAACAATACGTTTATGATACTTAACACTAACTAGCGTTCCGTTTTGTTCTAGTTCATTCGACGTCGAGAGGAGAGCAGGTGATTGGTCAGCTGACAGTCACGGTCAAGTGTTTGGCGGCATTACGAGCAATTGTCGAGGAAATGCCCGATGTGAAATTGGATATTTAATCCATATATTAGACCCATTCCCACAAAGTCAGTCACAGCAAGACTCCACGTAGCCATGCCACAGCGTATTCGTCCATTTTCCAGACATGAGTAATTTATATTTTGTATTTTGTATTCGTTCACAATAGAAAAATATCATCAGCTCATTGTCAAACTAGTTCTGTTTAGTATTGAAATATTTCAGTGGCTTTAAGTATAGAATATTAAATAATATACCTTAATGTAAAATCCAAATTAAAACAATTTTAAATAGAACAGAATCGATCATACTATGCGAGTACATGAAACTGAAATTCTGAATGAATAGCAACTTCGGTATTTTCATTCGAAATCAGTGGTATAATGGAATCTAAACGTCAAATATTCTTTAAAAATGAAAACAACGCTGTAGCAAAAACGAATGACAGCTAATATTGTGTTCAATGATTATGCTTATATTCCCTACATCTATAGATATCTTTATGTTGTTGATTGAACCACAGTCACTTTAATATTTTGTTTTTAGTATAACTTAAGAGACTTTCTCTTTTAACATTTTAGTTGTTAACAAAATTATTAACTTTTGTATAACCTAAAAAGGGATTGCCTAAAATATCAATTTTTATAGTATCTTTTCAATATTTCCGTACTTTTCCAAACAGATTTTATAATTTTTACATTATGCCATCTAACATTATTTTAGAACTATGAGTTATACATTTTTCTCCATTAAAAGTAAATTTTTCATTTTTATTATAGGCTGTCAAATTTTCATACTCGTGGAGTATTTTTATATCCTGTTAAAGAATAATCATCTACCTTATACATTTATTTTTTTTAACTTGTATTTCATTAAGCTATTGAAATGTTTCAATGATCAACAAAATTAGTTTTTAAAAGATAAAATGATTTTTGTTGTCCATTATATATATTTTTAAGAAACTGACTCCTTTGCATCTATTTTCATGTATTCAAGTGATTAGTATGTGTCGCATGCTATTACTATATTTTCAAATGAAAGTGCTTAACTTACACTAAGATTTTCACACATTGTACTGGTGTATCCTAAGACGTATCTTCTCTAAATGTCATATATACGTATATAGTCGATAACTGCATGTACATTGATCCTTTTCAATATTTCAAAGGATTTACTGTAGGGCAACATGCAGTTCGCATGCACCAATTTTCTCTATATATCCTTACTGAAGCCCGCACATCCAGACTGTTGTCACTGTGATTACTCAAAAAAAATTTCTTTGGTATTCCTGTCGTTCAATATTTAAACTGATTTTGGATATCCCTAATTTGTTATGATTAATCAGTCATTTTTGCTTAAATAATTTTTTCTTCTTGTCCCGGCAGCATATCTGCGAGATTGCACGAAAGAATAAGGCAATATTTAGAACAATAAGCTTGACGCCATACAGTAATTAGTACATAGAGGTTCAACTCGAAGTAAATTAACAACTATACACTTAAATTATATTCTCGGTTCAATGCCGCGCGTCCACTTTTTTTAAACCCAAGAAGTCGTGAACTAATTTGAAACAAATTCAACTTACTGTAGAATGACCACAACAAACTTAAAACACTTATATACCTATTTTCCATTTTATAGCTGAAACCAAAATGGCAGTTTGAAAAAGGACGGGCGACAGTAGACCTAAACATAAAACTCTCATCAGCCACCTCGAATACTATTGAATCACATTAATCCCGCTTCGCAGACCTACGCTAATTCCCTAACTGTAGCAGTTTCCTACTGTGCTGCCTGCAGATCCTCCTCCCATATATACACGGTTAGTTCTCTCAGCAGTAGATGGTCGCCCCATTACAAGGTCAGGGCTCTGAGCAGAAACTCCAGGTATCCTCTGGATTAGTACTGTCTACCAGAAGGCTCAATCTCCTATAATTTTCTACCTGTTGTCACTTGTTAAATCCTTTTATTAGAAAAGGACAAGTCTCTTTTTGACAAAGCCGATTTCCCTGCCACCTTTGAATCGGTATTTTGAGCACTTCTTAATTAAGGCTATGCTCACTAGATTATCTGATTGTGAACCAACCTGAGTGCAGAGTTGTGGCCACGACGAAAGCACAAGAGTGAGTGAGTGAGATGTCGGATGAGGATAAGAGACGGCTGGTGGATGAGACAATGAATGCCAGAGGCGAGGTGGACCAGATTCTGTTCACGGATGGGTCAGCGGAGACGGGAGTGGCCAGAGGGGGAGCAGCGTGTTTAAGCGTGAGAGGAGGAGACCTAATAGTGACCAGAAAGCCGGTCGGACGCTGGTGCAGCTCTTACGGGGCCGAGGTAGTGGCCATGAAAAATGCCCTGGAGTGGGTGGAGGTACAAGATCTGAGAAGCGTGATGGTCTGTACGTACAGCCAAGCGGTACTGAGGACACTTGTGCGCGATGCGGTGGGGCTGAATGCAGTGGTAGAGGAGCTGAAGAGTCTACTTGTGAGGGTGGCGGAGAGGACGAGAATGGTGCTGCAGTGGGTCCCGCTACATATGGGAGTGGAAGGGAATTAGTAGGTCGACAGGAAAGCGAAGGCTACACGTGAAGAGGAACAGGAAGGCACTGAACTGTAGTTCGAGTTGATGAAGAGCAGGATAAAGCGGGAGGTAAAATACCAGCCGGAGCTAACGGGAAGAATGGAGGAGGATGAGTGATCCGTGTGGACGGTGATCTGAAGCACCAGGTGCTTCTGGCGCCCAATTAAGATCGGGGCATTGTAATAAGACCAGCTATTCCAATAGACTGAGAGAGGGCCTGGGTGTCGGTTTGTGCGGGAGGTGCGAGCGCTGTCGTTTCTAAAGGGGATCGGGGTGCTGACGCGCCCTCCTGACCGGGAATAAGATATAAAGAAAGGAAAAAAGACCCCTGGCTGTAGTGTCCGGGTAGATAGCAAGCTTGAGGGACGAGCCGACCATTATACGATTTGTCGCTAGGGTGCACCCTGATTGCCTGGGGTGAGCCTGAGACTTCCGTATGCCGCAACAACAACGAAAGCACAAAGACTACAAGCTGAATCCTCGTGTAACTCCCATCGCGTCAGATTTGCTGCAGATGCGCAATATCATAAGCCGACTGGATCTATAACCTGAGACGTCTTTTAGACGAAAAAAGACGTCCCAAAGTGGGTCTTTTTTTACCGATAGCGTAACGGGTTTTTTTTTCGTCTCAAAACGGACCGTCTTTTTTTGGTCTAATATTTACTATAACAGGACGGTCTTTTTTTGGTC